>CAUYRH010170051.1:0-18581 GCA_963574655.1 Perodicticus potto | reverse complement strand
ATCCACCCCTCCCCCATCCACACACATCCACCATCCCCCATCCACACACACACATCCACCCTCCCACATCCACACACACCTATCCACCCCTCCCCCAACCACACACATACACCCACCCCCCAACCACACACACACACCCCTGCACCCATCCATCCATCCACACACATCCGCTCTTTCACCCCTCCACACACATATCCACCCTTCCATCCATTCGTCTGATCCATCTCATTAAGGGGCAATAAGGGCTGGACACCAGGAGCCCACGCCTGGGTTTTCAATCCTGGCCTCAGTGCTTACAGGTTGGCTGCCTTTGAGCCGGTCACTTTACCTCTCTGTGCCTCAATTTCTTTTTTTTTTTGTTAACAACAATTAATTATTATTATTATCATTATTATTTTTTTTTTGCAGTTTGGCCTGGGACCGGGTTTGAACCCACCACCTTCGGTAGATGGGGCCGGTGCCCTGCCCATTGAGCCACAGGCACCGTCCTCAATTTCTTCAAGTGCACATGTATAATGGGAATAAAAATTGCACTCACTTCATAAAATCTTTTGTGAGCCTTAAGTGAGATTTGCGCTTGTTAAGAGTGTTTCATGATTAGCTGTTGTTGTTTCTATTGTTCTTCACTCCCTCATTTCTTCAGTTTCTGTACTCAGGTAACTCATTCATTTATTTACAATCGCTGTCCTTGTCTGAGGAACCAAGCTTGGTTTTCTTCTTGGCCCTTTTAAAAATACTTTCCCATCCCAGCCTGAGGTTTGATGATTGGGGCTTTTCTCAAAAAGCAATGCTCCAAGTTAATCCCGGAAACCAGAGACACTGAAGAGGAGAGGACCCCAGCAAACCCCAGCAACCCCCAGCATGCTGCCCATCAATCTCGGTTGCTGAGCAACTTGAGGCTGCTTTTGGGTTCTTGGGTCTCATACACCCACCTTTGTTCAGTCCCTTCCAGTGGGTGGAGAGCCAAAGGCGAGAAGGACAAGAGGAAAATTACCGGTCCTTTTTCTTTGCCAGGCTTTTCGTAGACATCCTCTGATTTAAACCTTCCGTATAGCCTTTTGAATTACAGAGCCAGTGTCATTTTCCAATAAGAAAATGGAGTTCAGAGAGGTGAAGTGACTTTCCCGAGGTCACACAGCAAGGAAAGAGCAGAGCTGGAATTCATAACTGGATCTGGTAGGTTTCCAATCTAAATGCCCTCCCCCAGTTCCTACCAACTCTCAAGGGTGCTGCTGGTTAGGAGAGGGGCTCAGATTTGGAGTTTCTGCCTGCTGCTCCCTCCCACCCCAAACACCTCTGCTGTCCCTCTGAGTTCGGTCTTCATGCCCCCTTGACCCAGCCATGCCTGAAGGCCCAGGAGCCCATGCGGATCTGTAACAGTTTCAACTGGGGTGGGGTGGGACGGGGTGGGGAGGGTGCATGACTGCAGACGGTCCTGGGAGAGCAAGGCCACGGGAGTTCTCACCATGGCACAGGGTGGACAGCTGGCCTGGGAAGCCAGTGGGAGGGGTCTGGAGAGGTTGTTCCTGGGCTTTCCCTCCAGGTTGCGAGGGCCTGGCCCCAGGAAACAGAGATACAGTCTTCTGCCGACTGTAGCAAAAACAGGCTCAGCGTCCATCCCTGTCCTTGCCAGGCCGGAACCTGGCTTTGGGCCCAGGCGGATCCAGCCTCTGGGAGCTTGGAAGTCACGTCCTTCTCATCATCCTCCAGCCTGGGGCAGCATCCCTGTGTTAACTTCATTCAATTCCAGCCGTTCCAGACATATTTCTATGTGCCAGTCCCATGCCAGCTACAGACAGTGCCTGTTCTCAGGTGATTAACTTTGTCCCTCTGCCCCTAGGAGACCCCAATTTATCCATGGAGTGGTCAAGAGCAGAGTTTTCCATGGGCAACCACCTGGGAGGCTGGGCTGGCCTCATTCATCCAACAGCACGTGCAGCTCCCACATGTGCTAAATGCCGGACCAGACCTGGGACACGGAAGGAAACGTGATCATGGCGCGTCCTCACACTGCCTGGGTGCTTGTCCACCTCCTACAACAGTCTGGTTCAGTTTGACAGTATAAGGCGTCCCCATTCCAAACATCCATCAGTAGAAGGACCAGGAGAATAAATAGAGGAATATTCACATGATAGAGGACTATGTATAAGTAAAAAAAGAACAAACTATTGCTACAAGTAACAGCAATAGGAGCCTCATCACACGGTGATGGGCACACTCATCACCGTGACAGGCAGCCACTCTGCCCGATGGTGTCTACGTGAAGTTCAGGAACAGAAGGGCTGGAATAAGGGATAGAGCAGCGGTTCTCAACCTGTGGGTCGCGACCCCTTTGGGGGTTCAACGACCCTTTCACAGGGGTCGCCTAAATACATCCTGCATATCAGATATTCACATTATGATTCATAACAGTAACAAAATTACAGTTATGAAGTAGCAATGAATATAATTTTATGGTTGGGGATCACCACAACATGAGGAACTGTATTAAAGGGTTGCGGCATTAGGAAGGTTGAGAACCACTGATGGAGGGACGCAGAGTGGGGACCTCTGAGGACATCTAGACTGAGAGGATTTGCGATGGGAAACTTTCTGGTGTGGACTGCACGAGTATATAAAAAATAATGAACTGTACACCTCAGTGTATATACTTATTGCACGTTTTGTTTTATCTCAAAAAAAAAAAAAGACAAAACGAAATCCAAGACCCAGCATCCTCACGAAGAATGTGCTTTGCTTTCCTCGTGTCCCTATTTTCTGATTGCAGTGCCCCGATTTCGTTTGAGGAATATCTGTCTACCCCAGCGGATAAAACCTCAGGGTAGACACAAGGCTGTGTGTGGCCAACTGGAAACTCGCTCCTGGAATGTATATTGTAGGCAGAGTAAGAAATAGATCAAATGCAGGAATTGACTCACTCTAGAGGCATCTGTCTGCTAGTCTTGATCTTAGGCAAGGACAAGGGCTGTTGGACAACCAGCCTTCCCAGCACTCCCTCCAGCTCATGGGAACCATGGCCTTCAAGCCAAGCCTTCAAGCCAGCCCGAGGCAGACAGTCACTTCCAAAGACCCTGCCCCAACAAGTGCAGCACCACCCTTGCAGAAAGAGCAGGCCTCATGGTAGGGATAGGGACACCTGGCAGAGCCTTTGGGACATCATTTGCTGAGGAATAAAATCAGGGTCCTCCTGAGCCCGCTTCTTCTCTCCTTCTCGACCACCCCTGCTTCATTCAAACTCTACCTGCTCTCTCTGAGATTGTTGGGACATTCTCTCAGCCCAATGCCCTGCTCTCAGCCATTGTTCCTGCTTGGCCAGAGTGAGCTTTGTGAAGAACTGAATCATGTCACCTGCCCCTCTCAATCCCACGGGTGGGCACCTTTGCTCTGAGCTGCTGGTCAAGGGCTTCTTCAGTCACGTGCCATCCAGCCACATGCTGCCCATACTGGTCCTCTTCTGCTTTCTGTCACTTGGTGTAGGCTCCTTCAGGTCCCTCTGTGCCTGGCCAACGCCTCCTCCTCCTCCTGCAGCCTCCACTGGGGCGTCCTGCCTGTGGAGCCCTCCCTTACCCCAGTGCCAGAGCCGTTCCCTCTTCCCTGCCCTCTGAGGGTCTGGGGCCCTTGTAGTTTGCATCACACTTTACAATAATGGATGGTTTCAAAGCACTGTCTTTCTGGCAAGAATATAACCTCCTGCGGAACCACAGCTAAGGATTTCTTGCCCATTGATGGTTTTCCTAGTTCCAAGCACATGATGAGTACTCAATAAATACTAGCTATTGAGTAACTGAGTGAACAAATGGGCACCGATCCTAAGCCATGTTATGCTTAGAGCTCAGTCCCCCATGGACCCCATGGCCAAGGAGGGGCATAAATAAGAGCACTGATACCTACTGTGATTCTTTGCTACTGCCCTCATGACAAGGTTGGATCTATCTCCCCTCTCCTTGGATCTTGACTACCTTTGACCAATAGAATGTGCTGGAAGCAACATTGTGTAACCCAGTCCCAGTCCTTATGAGATCTTCAGCTTTTTCTTTTGCTTCTCAGAACATTCCTTTGTGGATGCAGCAACTACATGGAGGGTCCCACTTGTAGGAAAACTGAAAGTCCCCCGCTGGCAGCCTCAGCGACTGCCTGCATGCCATGTGGGTGAGGCCATTCTGACTTTCCCGCCCAGCCAGAGACCAGCTGAAGCAGCCGAGGGAGTCCCCACTCATGCTGCATGCAGCAGAAGAACTTAGGTGAGTCCCACCGAGATTCCTGACCCACACGAATCCTAGGCAAATGAAGTGGCTGCTGTTTCTAAGCCACTCAGCGTTGGGGTAGCTTGTGGGGCAGGGAGAGATGAGGAAGCAGCTGCCCGCTGCTCGCTGAGCTGTGTTCTTTCATCATTTATGAAGCACAGCAACCCTGCAATGAAGATACAACCTCTCTACACTCTTCTACAGACGAGGGACACAGAGGTCAGGGTTGACATAACTTGCCAAAGTCACGAAGAGTGACAGAGCAGGGTTCTGTCTGGCTCTGAGCCTGCCCTCCTGCCATCTTGCCCTCCAGCCTCTCTCTGGGACACAGGTGACTTGAGACCTGGTGGATGGCTCTAGGGGTGCGGTTGGGGCTAGGACCCAAGAGGCATGTGGTGGGAAGAGGAGGGACAGAGGGTGTTTGGGGGAGACAAGCCCAAAGCGGCCCCGACCCTGCATGGGCACAAATGCTTGGCCGTGGGCCTGGGTGTGAAATCACATTTTCCCCACCAGGCCAATGCTCAATCACAGCGTGCCCCTGGCCTTACGCGGCGTTGCTCTTGTTGGCTTTGTCTGGGAACAGAGGTTGTCAGCCAGCGAGGGAACACCCCAAGGCTTGGCCACGCTTGTCGGGAGGCATTAGTGTGAGGCTTTGAAGTGGAGACCTCTGGTCCTTGCTCAGATGCTCTTTGCTGGGGTTTGCCTGGGATCCCTTTTTCTGGCCCACGGGGAGGGAAGCCAGTCCAGGCCCATGCAGCCACTCTTGGGCAGTGCTGGTCTCCTCAGATGCTCTCGACTGCCCCATCTCCTCCAGTCCCTGGCAGGGCCTCCTAGGGCTTGGCACTGCAGTTGCCAGGAAAGCTTGCCAGGTGATCTTCACAAAGTCTCTGACAAAACCCAAAGTAATAGATGCTGACTATCAAGACTGGGACCCAGCTGGGAGGAACAAAAGGGAAGAAAAATCACCTGTCATTTCTTCACCTTGAGATAACCACTATTAAGAGGAACTTCCCTCTAGTCTTTTTTCTTTTTGTTCTTTTCTTCCCCCTCCTTCCCTTCCTACTTTTCTGTTTCAGTTAAAAAAAAAAAATCAGTGTTACACATGGGTGCAGTTTGGAATCAACTAGTTTTAAAGGCTTATTACAAGAAACAGCGGCTCCAGAACCCCCTTCTTCCATCGCTTCTATTCCAAGGGTGTTTATTTCAACTATCTAAACTCATCTTTTTGCTACTTACCCCCCTATCTAAACACTATGTTTACTTTTCAGTATGGTGATTGAGTTTTCAGTGCAACCATTTGTCAAATTCCCACCATGCAGGATGAAAGTTTAACTCTCTTTTTCTTCCCCAAGCCCCCACCCACATGCACTCACACACACAAACATCCCACCACATCCTCAAAATATAGTTATTTCATTATTTTGCTGAGATCACTATTATTATTAAATTAAATTATTACAACTATGAACACTAGTTAGACCTAAGCTGTGTAGAATATCACAAACAACTCTTTGTTATCCTTGATGTTAATAACACACACACACACTCTCTCTGCCCGTCTATCTCAATGTTTGCTTAGTTTTCAAAGTACCCATCACAAATTCCATTCAGAACTCTGCCAATAGCACATCTAAATCTTGTATCACAATGTTCATTTACACCAAGTATTCTGCCAATATGGTCAACGTGAAGTTCCTCCAGGGCATCTGACCTGCTCCAGGCTGACTGGCTGCCCCCTCTACTGGGTCACAGTCACCATCCTACTAACTCCCTTCTCCATCACCCTGGAGAACCCCCAGCTCCTCTCCTGGGCTGTATCTTTTGTTTCCTGAATCCCATCTCTTCCTTTTATTGGTTTACTCTGCCTTTTTAGTGGAGTGCATGTGCCAGCACGTGCCCAAGAAAGTGCACGTAGTAGGTAAACTTGGTGAGATTCCGCATAGCTGAAAACACACTAGCTCTTCATTGATGTTTGGCTCTAATGAAAAGCATTTTGGTTTTAGGTGCTAGGTTGGAAATCATTTTCTTTCAAAATTTTGAAGACTTTACTCTTTTGCCTTGTGACTTATTTAGTAGAGAAGACTGAAGCCATTCATATTCCTAATCTTTTGTATGACATTTTTGTCTCTTAAGAGAAGATCTTTTCCTTCTCCCACTGTTTAGAACTTTAATACACCTTGTGGTGGTCTCTTTTCAGTTATTGGGTTGGGCATGGAGTAGGCCTTTTTTTTTGTTTTTTGTTTAGAAACTTCTATTCTTCAGCTCTAGGAAGTTTTCGTGAATTATTTCAGTGATAATTCCTCCCCCTCTGTTTCCCACATTTTCTTTTCTTGGAACACCTATTATTCAATGGTCTTGTAGGTTAGGTTTCAAATGTCCTTGTTTTTTCTTTTCTATTTGCCATCTCATAGTCTTTGAGCTCTATTTTTGGGTACATTCCTCAATTTGATTTTCTAATTTCTGGATGTTGCTTTTTACAGCATCTTTTTCTTGTTTCTGGGATGTCATGGGATCTCTTACCTCTCTGGGGATATTAACGATAATTCCTCAGTTGCTTCTACCCCCATCCCCCCCATTTGTTTTGGTGGTTTTCCCATTCGAGGCAGTTCTCAGGTGTCTAGAATCTTTAGTTTTCTCTTCATATTTAAGAGAGGGGATTGCAAAGCTGAGCAGAAGCTTAGCGCTCACGGTGTGCTTTGTGGGCAATAAGTTTCACTGTGGGATGGTTTGGATGAATGCTGGGTCTTCCTTCTTCAGGAATCTTCTCTTCTCCACAGAGAAGATTCTTCTTCTTTCTTATAGAGTAAAGGCCTGGCTACCAGTATTCAGGAAGAAAACTAAGGTACAGAGAGACTAAGTGCTTTGTCCCAGGTCGTACAGCTCGGACAGCAGTCAACCAGACAGACTGCTCCTGACTACACTATACTATCTCAGGGTTGCTTGTGGGAGGAATTGTCATCATACTAAAGCATCTGGACATTTTTAAGGCTCTTGATACCTGCTTTCAAACTAATGCCAATTGGAGTTATAAAATTTATACTCACATAGCTCTCTCCTTTTCTTCATTCTTGTCACCATGGAGTGTTATTATTCAAGCACATCAAACTTTGTTAACATACCTAAAACAATTAGAATGACACAACATACAAAAAAGAAAGAAAGAAAGAAAGAATGCTGGTTTCATAGACTGGATTCGCATTGAATCTATGAGTCATATTGAATCCCTTTAGAGAGGTGAGTTAAGCTACTCAGGATTGCCCAGTTCAGCAGCAGAACTAGGGTTTGAATCCTGTGTTCTTAACCACTGCCTTATCCATTTATGGCGCACTTTTCATTAATCACGTCTTTCCCGTACAGTTCTCACTGACCTCGAGCAGTTTGTTGTTTTTTCTCCTGGGCTATGTCTCACTGACCTTTGAACTCACAGAGCTCTAGATAGCACCTGACATAGACACTCAGTACATGAACAGAGCCTGTGTAGCGATGGGAAACAGAGGCCCAGAGGGGCCAGTGACTTATTCCCAGAAATTATATCCCAAGGATCAGGTCCCATAATCCTAAGAGAGGACTCTGAGACCATCCTGGAGGTGAGATCTACACATTCACACCTGGACAAAACCCAGCAGGGGTCAATGGTTTGACCAACAAAGGCCTTACGTGTTCAGAGAATAGCCGGTGCTGATGTTAGTGCCCTGGAAGTGGGCAGGAGAAAGAGGAATTACTCCTTTTGCTTTCCTGAAATTTTACCTGGGCCCTTGTGCTAGGGTTGCCAGATGATAAAATATGAGACACCCAGTTAAATCTGAATTTCAAATAAACAAATAAATTTTAGGGTGCATGTATCCCAAATATTACCAAGGATATACTTATACTAAAAAAATTATTTATGGTTTAGTCACAATTCATATTTAACTGAGTGTCCTGTGTTTTTATTTGCTAAACCTGGCCACCCTATCTTATGCTGGCTGCCCAGGCTGGTGAATGTCAAGGGCCTGGGCCTGGGTCTGCGGTTTGGTCCTGCTGTGACTTGGCTGCATGGTAATGTGAAAGTCCATGGCCTGAGTCCTCATTGTACATAAGCAGTTTGACCAGTTGTGCCTTGAACCCTCTTCCAGGCCCAGGAGGGGAGCGGACCCTAAACAGGGCCCAGAGTGTATGCTCTGCTCCTCATAGACCTGGGGCCTGGAAGGAAGGTTGCTTACTTCTGTTGAAGAGATCTGCCTTCCATCAGGTCTTGAACCCATCGTTTCTCCCTCCTGTACCACCACCATCACTCTTATCATAGCCACTCTCTCCTGTGGCCCTCTCTGTACCCACCCACCCCCAATAGCCAATCCCAGAAGGCGGACAAGTCCCTCTAATCAAGGAAGCCAGATCTCTCCACTCCTCTGAGCAAACCCGGGAAGGGCTTCCAGCTCACTTGGAGCAAAGCACTCAGAAATCTCCCAAAGGACTCTGCCTTTTCCTACTGCCCTCTCGCCAGCCCTGCTTGTGCCACCCCGGGCTCCCTTCTATTCCTCGGCCATATCAGCTGCTCCTGCCTCAGACTCCCAGCATAGCACCTCCCGGGCACCACCCCGTCCAGCCTGCTCACGAGCTCCTGCTGCTTCTTACTTTCCACTGTCACCTTGTTTGCTTTTTCTTTTTCGGGCAAGCATCCCTTCTTGCAGGACATTTGTATTTGTTTGCTGCAGTTTTCTCTCTTGCCCCCAGACTGAAAGCACTGGGAAGATAAACCTTCATTTTTCTGTGGGCATCTATCAATTATCTGTGCGTGCCTGTGTCCCCAGAACCTTGTACACACATAGGAACACACAGTGGGGCTCATTATGTGTTGTCAAGGAAAGTGGTGAGGAGGCCGAAGCTCAGACAGGTGTGCGGATGCCTCCCCGGCTACACAGTCAGCAAATGCCAGGGCTGCATGCTTCATCTGACGCCTGAGCAAGTGTACCCTGATGCACTTAAACTGCCCTTGAGGACTTCCAAAAGCCGGGTTCCCTCCTTCCAGGACCCGTGGGGTGCCCCTGAAGCCCATCAGGCAGACTCCCCCACTCCTGGGGTTTCTTGGGGGAGGATGCCTGGCCTGGGTTTTTTGGGGGAGGATACCCGGCTGCTGAAAGGCCAAAACACTTCCAAGTCTCCACGGTCACCCTAGAGCCACTGAATGTCATTGCCGGTGACAGACCTAGAGGGCCGCCTACCACTGAGAGGAATGAAACACAGCCTGACTCGAGGGGTGTGTGGCTGCTCCCAGCAGAGCCCATGGACGTGTGAAGGCCCCCACAGAGGGTTGACAGCAGGGTCCAGAGCAGGCTCTGGGTCAAAGCCTGTGGGAAGTTCTGGCATCTGTACGTGACTTGAGGGCAGTGCCCAACCTACCCTCTATGATACGCTAGCCACTCGGGCCCTAAAGCCTCTGGTGTCATGGGAATGGTAGGGGAAGCATTGGATGGGGATCCCTGCATCAGACCTTGGCTCAGACATCAGCACCTTTTTATCTGGTGACGTGAAAGACCTCACCAACCACGTCTTGGGGACAAGCAAAGGGCAATTTAGATGATTTGGTGAGCAATCCGTGTTATAATTCGTATCACTTGGTAAGCAGTTTGGTGATAGGTATAGTCTATTTGGAAAATAAAACGGAAAATATTTTAAAACTTCAGGTGGATATTTTAATTTTCACAACAGTCCCAGGTGTTAACTATTTTGAATGTCACACCTGCTGTGACTTAGCCTAGCTCATGGAGGCCTTGTGGGTGGTGCTCAGCATGCAGTGGTGCTCAGTAAGTGCAGACCAGCTGCAGTCACGGGGATTGGGTCAGGCAGCCCCAACACTCACGTCCCCTGGAGGCTTGGCAGTGGCTCAGGAGGGCTCTGGGAGTCCGGTGGAACTGTAAAACCCGATTTCAGCACCGGCGGGCTGACAGGGGAACCGGCAGGGCCCATGCACTCTTCTTCCCAAACCCCTCTGAGTACAAGCGGTCAAACTGAGCCCAACCCCTCGTTCTATCTCTGGGTCCTATGTGTGGGAAGGGGACGAGGCGGATAGTTCCCCTCTCAGATCGCCTTCTTGGGGGCTTCTTGTCTGGGCAGCTCAGCCTCATCCCTACCCTGGACTTCCGGCCTGATGAGGACAGCCTTGAGGTCACACTGTCTTGGGGCACAGTCCCAAGATTCATGAGGTTAGGAAAGGGACGGAACCTTTTGGAGGCTCAGTTTTCTCATCTGTTCATGAGGTGAGTCACAGAAGCACAGGACCAACCTCCAAGGATGGTTTTGAGGATTGAAGCTAAAAACCCTGCACAGAGCAGCGGCCGCATCACAGACCACCTTTGGGCTCCCAACGTGTGCTCACAGGTCTGCCCCTCCGCTCCACTTGTGCAAATGAATGAGGCCCCTTCCAGTGGCTTCTACCCTACTTGTGATACAGACTCAAGATCTGACCTGATGGCCTTCCAAGCTGCCCTGGTTTGCTCTGCTCCAGACACACCGGTGTTCTCTTCACATTGGCCCCTGCCACCTCAGAGCCTGGGCACCTGCTGTTGCCTGTGCCTGGAACTCCTGCCTCCTGGGTCCCCCTGGGGCCCTCCCCTCCCTCCTTCAGCCTTCTGCAACGTGCCCCTCCCCAGAGGAACTAGCCAATGGCAAGTGTGCCGTGTGTTGGCAAGTGCCTGCCAGGAATGTGTGCTCTGGGCACAGACCCTGGTCTGCACGCTCACACCACCTCCCAGGGCACGGAGGAGCGGAGTGAGGGAGTGGCTGGCCTGTTGCAGGAAGGAGGAGGTGGCAGGCCTGAAGCCCAGCTCTAGGCCTAGTGAGGAAGCTGGCACCGGGGCGGCGGGCTTGAGAGAGAAGCTATGGCTGTGTGGGAGGCAGTGGAGGAGGCAGTGAAGCTAGAAACCTCAGAGTTGCCGCCAAATGCAACAGGCCCAAATTGGGCACGCTGGGCCCATAAATGCTGGCAGTAATCCCTGAGTAGGGCTGGCAGGGTGATGCCCCCCTCACAGTCAGAGCTCTGCAGAGAGCATGTGTGGCCCTTCCCTGCCTACCCCCGGCTCATGGGGACACCACATTGGCACCCACAGCTCCACGGCAGCTTCTGCCCTCCCCGCTGATGGGGCAAGCCTGGAAAGCAGGTGGCCTGTGGGACCCTAGGAAGGATGGGCCTGCAACAGGGAAGGTAGGACCTAGGGCTGAGACTTCTCTTTATTCTCCAAGCAGCTCCCTACCCCAGGGACCGGCTGCTTCTCCAAGGGCACTCGGCCTGTAGCACTGCCACCTTGGGCATAGCTGTCCCCAGGACCAAAGGCCCTGGGCACTTAGGGCTGAGAATATTACCTTCCATGGTCACTATGACTTGGGCCTCACTGCCTGACATACCACATGGCTGAAAGCCTTGAGATCCCCTGCTTTTGGTCAAACTTCCTTCCTTTCCCCTTCCTGCTCCCCACTCACTGACAAGGACTAAATAAAATCGGGGTGGGTGGTGGTGTATGATTTCAAGGTTTTATGGAGACACAAAGACCCCTCAGAAGACACGAGTCTGGGGAGTGAGTCAGGGGCTCATTGTTGTCCAGGCAGGCAAGCCTCGGGGAGCAGCAGGTGCAAAATGGCACCTTATCTCTGGGACCAGGTGTTACACGCCTGTGTTTCCGAGAAGGGGTCTACTCTCTGGACCTGCGGCTGTATGGGTCTCCCCATGGAACACCTAGTGAGAGGAGAACATCTCGGGCTCCCCGTAGTTCCCCTGCCTTAGGGTGGAGGGGCCTGGGAGGCCAAGTCCAGACACTGCCCTTGGACAGTGTCCTCTGAATACTACCCTTGGACTCCGTGATGGATACCTTCCTTTCCAGCTGTATTCTCAGCTGCCTGCATGGAGGCACACTCAGAGCTCCCTAGGGGATTAGGAGTGCCACTCACAAGATGCTTCAAAAACTAAGCCACTAAGTTACCTTTGTCTAAGCCTCCAACTGACCCCAGTGGTCAGTTGGAGGTTTAGACAAAGGAAAGGTCTCCAGTCATCAATGGCAGCTGGCTGTGCCCAAAGCCCTAGGTTCATCCAGGCCCCTCTAGGATCTCCTTCAAGGTGAGTGAGCCCACACCCCTCACTCTACAGAACTTGAAAGGGAGGCCTGGAGCTCTGAGTCACCTGCTCCAGGCTCTCTGAAAGGGAGAGCTGAACCCGCCTAGCAACCGAAGCCTCTGAGATGCCGCTCTCTGCCCCCTCATCTTTCTCAGCTCCTCGCTGTTCCCTGGACCTGCGGCATCCCTCTAAGGCAGTCAGGACAGGCCTGATTCTCGCCCTTATTTTGAAGATGAGAAAATGGGTCCAGAGAGGTAATGCTGTCTGCCCAGGATCACTCAGCTGCCTCTGTTCCCAGGTTTCTTTCTGTCTGTGCCCATAGTTAGAAATAGGGGCTTAGGACTGAAACGTGGATTAGTAATCCTGACTTTGCAACTGTCTAGCCCTGTGAACTTGGACAAGCCACTTAAGCTTAGTTTCTCTCTCTTTAAAATGGGAAGAGTGATGTTACAGGGTGGTACTGGGGCCCTCAGCCTGGTACATTTTGCCTGGCACTTGCAAGTGCCCCCAAACAATGGCTATTACTATTGCCCAGGAGCCAGCAAGGGCCAGGGTGGGTACTGTGTCTGTCTGACTCTATTCCCTCCCAGAATCCAGCCTGAGAAGAGGCTGTCCTGTGCCTGGAGCTCCCGGCAGAGGTACACTGCCAGTCTCTCCCCAGAGTGCCCAGGCCTCCAGGGGCCTTGTCATTGTTTTCTTCTGCTCCACTCTGTTTTGAATTATCCACATTTTCATCATCTTGAGCAGTAATCCCCAGCATCAGAGGAATATTGTGAAATGTCAGCCCTTTCTGGAGGAATCTCAGCAACATGTTTTTTAATGTTCAGCATCACATATGGGGACAATAAATACTGAAAATATGTGGAACAGAACAGGATGGGAACGTGCTTGGCACTCGCCGCTGCTTCCCGCCACCCTGGAGCCTGATTTTTGCATCACAGTAAATTAGCCATGAGTGGGAGAACCCCAGAGGCTCCCTCATGGGTCCTCTGACCCCAGGAACTTGACCTTGGACTCCCAGGCCCATCCCCAGGTGCCTATGAGTGAACTGCAAGCAGGTCCCTCTTGGGGCTGTGCCCTGAGAGCTTCATCTTCACCCATCCTCAGCATACCTGTTAAGCAGAACATCTCCCCGCCTTACAGACAAAGACACTGAGGCCCAAGAAAAGGGCACTGTTAGCCTGCCGGTGAGTTGCAGAGAGGGGACTCGGCCTTGCTTTGAGGACTCAACGTCTGGTGCTTTTTATATGTGAGGACATAAACTCCCAAATTACCAGAGCTGAGATCGCCTCGATGCAAAATTCACTTTGTCCACCTTCCTCACCCAGAGATAAGGAGCTTGAGGCCAGGGGAAGGGGCATTTGTGCAGTGTGTGTGTGTGTACTCACGCCGGGTCACACAGCACCCTAGAGAACCTGTGTTTGAATCAACTTCAGGTCGTAATGAGATATGTGACCTTGGACAAGGCACATATCTGTGCCTCAGTGTCCTTATCTGTCAGACAGTGATATGATTCTTACCCTTCAGAGCTCCCAAGGGGATTAGGAGAAGCACCCATAAGAGGCTTCCAGAACTGAGCCCGGCTCCAGGAGGTGCAGCTTCTTTCCTTTCCTCCCTCTTTTTACTTATCTGTAACATGGGGATAATAACATTTGCCCTGCCTGTCCTATCTAAAAGTAGGAGGCGGACATCGATGTGCCACATAAGTTGCTTGTAATTGGGCATCAGCATTGTTTTTGGCTCCCCAAGCTGTCCAGACTCTGGGCAGGTGACGTCAGCCAGCTAGGCAGGCTGGCCAGAAAGCACAAATGCCCTAGGAGGGCCCTGCACAGAGGGGCAGGCGGGCTGACTTCTTTCTGCTGACTGCATCTTGCCTGGAGGTTAGAAGGTCATTCTGGAAGTTTGTGTTTTGCCTTTTAAAGATAAGGAAGGTCGGGCTGAGAGAGGGAAAGACACTTGGAGAGTGTCCAGAGGGTGTAGTGTCCACACGACCAAAGCCCAGGGAGCCTAGATGCCAGGCCTCTCCTGCTGGGGCATCCTGGACACCCGGTGGTCCTCCCTGCTGGCCTGCCCTCCACAGGGGCTGGGGAGGCTGTCCTGCCCACCCGTCCTCCTTTACATTTGCTCCATGGTAGCTGGCATCTGCTGCCATCTCCCTAAGAACACATGTATCAGCTGACTCTGAGGTCACAGTGGACCTGGGTCAGGCTTGACCTGCCCTTATAGCTGGGTGCCTTGGGTCAGTCTTTTTAACCTCTCCATTTCTCATTTTCTTTCTATAAGGTGAGGCTAATCCCTCTTCCCAATCCTGGGGATCGGCATTGATACTTGGAACATCCTTGGCAGCCAGTAGGTGCTCAATAAATGAGTCACTGCTGCTTTCCGGGACAAGTCCCCAGGCTTTTCTTCTTGATCTGTATTGGCCCCCATCTGGGCAGGGCCTGTTTTGACCTTGTCTCAGCTCCCTAGGGTGCCCCCACCAGCATGACTTCAGTTCCAGCACCCCCCTGCTCTGCCCCACCCCTGTAGCAGCTGGCTCACCAAGGCCTGCATGAGTGAGTCATCTGTTTTGGTCTGGGTCCTGCTGGGGACACTGCCTCTGTCAGCCCCAGGCCAGGTGACTTGATTGTTCCCTCCCCCAATAATGGGATCTACTCACCTACCCAACCCCAACCCCCACCTCCACCTGGGCAGCCACCCACCTGTCAATACCCCTCCCCTGTCTCTCTCGTCATTATTGGGTTTGGTCGCTCAGCCCTTTACTCACATGGCTCTTCTTCACTTAGTCCATCTCTCCACTGCCCAGCCCAGGGCCTGGCACACAGCAAGTGCCCAATACAAACGTGTTCACTGTGGGCTCCTGCATTTACTTACCTGCCCCCTTACCCGATCTTTTGTTCAGCAGACATTTCTTGAGCCTGCCTCCTGACCTCTCGGTGCATTTTCAGGATTGTGTCTTGGCAAGTGGAGTCCATGCAAGAGGCTGAGAAGAAGGGAAGGAGGGATGCTGGGGTGGAGGAGGGGCAAGGGATCTGGCCCAACTACTGGCCAGAGGTGGCGGAGTCGGTGGGGCCTCACAGGGGCTCACTGAGCAGGGCTGAGGAGAGGGGAGCCTAAGGAGGGGCAGTGCAGAAATTCAGCTTATTTAGGACTAGGGATCCCTAAACCTATGATGAGGAGGGTAGGTGCGGTCACAGAGACAGTGAACGGGAAAGGGCAGGAGAAGGGGCTGGAGGACACCCAGACAGAGAAGGGCTGGATTTCAGGTGCCCATGCAGGCAGAGAAACCCAACACCTTCTCTCCTGGGACCCAATCCCAGGCTTACTCAGTGGTTGAGGAGGGGGCATTTACAGGGGAGCCACCTGGTGGCCGCATACCCAAATTACCGACTAAGCATTCAGATGAAACGGTAACTGGAGCAGAAGAGTCACCCCAGCAAACCCAGGCTGTGCTGGGAAGTTAGACTTCCTTGAAAAGCCTGAGGGACCTCTCCCTGCTCGTGTCCATGTTAAATCCAGAGGCGTGAGGGAGCACAGGGGAATGGCCTTACTCATGGAGTCCCGTGAAGCCCTGCTGAGTCTATCTGGCCCCGAATATCTTCCCCAAACTGTTGAAATGACCACCATGCATTCCACCCCCCACTTAGAGCTTCTGGAAATTGAGCCAAAGAGCCTTGGGGCCTGGGTGGGATACAGAATGACAGATGCAGGGCGCTATTAACCCTTCCACCCCTGGATCTCACTGGGTGGATCCCATGGAAAGGGTCATCCTTCTCACTGTGTATCCAAGGACAGCAGGAAGTCGTGTTGCCTCAGTGCGAAGCAGGGTCCTCTTAGCCAGGGCTGGAACCATGGGGAGTTAGACCCACCCAAACAAGCCAGCTGCTGTCCATAACACTCCAGAAATAGTGTACCCTCTGACTTCCTTCCCCTCAGCATGACTCCTGGGCTGTGTTGCTGAACAGGCCCTGGGGACAAAGGATCTCACCTAGGGGAGGTGAGTAGTCCAGGCTGGGCAAACCCTCCTGGATCTCAACTTCCCAGCATGGCTGCCCCCGAGCCGGCCAGGGCTCTTTTCTCTCTCTAAGTCTCTCCTCTGTAATTTCCCATCCATCTGGGATCAGTGATAATATTAATGATGATAACAATGACTCCTTGGGTTCGGGCTCTATTCTAAAACCTTACCACAGTCAGACTCATTTCATCTTCATACCTGCCCCATGAAGCAAGTGCTGCTGTAAATCCCCTCTTACAGATGGAGAAATGCAGGTGCAGAGAGGTTAAGTCATTTGCCCAGGTTATATCCCTTTATTAAGTGCTGGTGCTCCACATCCGGTCCTCTTAAACATGGTGTGGCTGGCAGTGGGGAGTGGGAGCTGAGGTGGTGCCCCCTAATTCCATGTTCAGACAGTGGCTTTATTTCATAACCTGGGAAAGGCAGGCTGTTGTGCAGTAGGACAGCTTGGGTGATGATGAAATATCATTGGCAGCCTCAGGCCAGGGGAGACCCCCAAGTAGTGTGGAGTGGGCGCCCCCAGGCCTAGGACAGGGCCACCTAGGGCTCCAAACGGGGCAGCCTTCCCGTGTGCTCCATGCACTGAAGATGACCCAGCCCCACTGCCTGCTCAAGGCCTTCCCCTGTGGGGAAGTTTCATGGACCTCCTGGCTGGTTGGACTTCCGTCCCTCCTCAGTCCCTCCTCCTCAACAGGCTTCAAACTTGGCTTGCCCATCTCTTGGCCCTTTCCAATGAGTCGTTTTTACACACCCCTTGCCATTGCCTGGCCCCAGGCTGACGACCTGCATCCCATTGGCCCTGTTCTCTTCCTTGGGGCCCCTTTGGGCTCTCCCATCTCCCAGCCCATGTTTTTTTAGGACTATAGAATTAGGTACCAATTCTTTGCCATTCATAGCCTGCTGGGGTTGGGCCCCAAACACTGGCAACCCCTCCCTTTTTCCTCTAAACAGGCAGCAAGCCAGCCCTGCATCCCTTGACCTCCACTCCAGAGCCAGTTGTTCTTACCATCCAGAGATTCTTCCTGTTCTGTCCTCCACCATGACTCCCTGATACCCTGCCCATCCCTTTAGATTCGTTCCAACTGCCCACCCTCCTCCAGGAAGCCTTCTGCTGAGGATCTGAACCTCATCCACCAGCTATTATTTCTCATCTTCGTATCTTTTCCAAAGCCTTGCACGTCCTCCACTAACTCCTGGAGAAAGGGTGTATGGCAGGTAAATTCCCGAGAACTTTTATGACTCTCATCTTTATTCTGCCCTTATGCTCGATTAGTTTGCTTGCATATACAGTTTCTCTCCAAATTTTTTCTCCACCATTTTTAAGTTTCTAGAGTTTTATTGACTTGTCCAGTGATACCTTTTTACCTGATTCTTTACATACCACCTTTTCTTTAATTTCTGGAAATGTCTCCAATTTATGAGACAGAGTGGGGTTCTGGCTGGCTTTGTTGACTTTCTTTGTTAGCTTTTGTAAACCTAAGCTTCGGCTTTCTCCAGAGGGCTAAAGAAATCATCCCTTTCAGGGTGGCTCAAAGGAGTAGGGCACTGAGCCCATATGCTGGAGGTGGCAGGTTCAAACCCAGCCCTGGCCAAAAACTGCAAAAAAAAAAAAAGAAAAGAAATCATCCTTTTCAGACCTGGATTGGCCGAGTTATATTTGCAAAAGAGGGGGAAGGTCTTTTCCAGAATGATCTTGATGGACTGTGGATGCATAAATATGGCCATACCCTGCTGTTTCTCGGTAGTAGTTCACCTTTGTAGGAAGGAGTGACCAAGGTCTTATTCGTCTTCTCCATCCACTGACCTGCCCTGGACCCAGTGCACCAAGGGCAGTCAGCTGCACCCCAATGCAGTTCTATTTCTGAGCAGCAGTCAAGCCACCAAGAGTCTGTTGCACATCCATGGTGCGGTATCAGGGAAGAGATTCTCCCTCTGCCTCCCACTGGCTCCACATTAGTCTGTGCTTCAGGACTGCACAGACTAAGTGAACAGCAGTAACATTAAGTAATCAGAGGAGGAAGAACAAGAAGAGAAAGGGAGAAATATTTATTGCAGCTCCATTTATATTTGAGGTTGCCATATACTTTGTATTCTATAATTTTTTTTTTTTTGAGACAGAGCCTCAAGCTGTCACCCTGGATAGAGTGCTGTGGCATCACAGCTCACAGCAACCTCCAATTCCTGGGCTCAGGCGAGTCTCCTGCCTCTGCCTCCCAAGTAGCTGGGACCACAGGCGCCC
>CAUYRH010170050.1:0-12283 GCA_963574655.1 Perodicticus potto | reverse complement strand
ATAGTGTCTAACTTTCATATAAATTGGATTCATTTCGACTAAAGTATTATTACTTAAATATTAATTTTGTACTTCTACTTCTCAAAATGTTGTTCAGGATATTGCATCCTCATCTATAAGTGAAACATGTTTGTAATTTCTCTTTATAACAATATATTTTCTCTAATTTAAAAAAATATATATAATGTTAGCTGTAGGATTTTTGCCTTTTATGAAGTTGAGTAAGTCTCTTTATTCCTGGTTTATTTGTCATTTATCAAGTGCTTTTCTTTTTCTTTGTCTATGGATTTGTTCCTAAGTTTTGTATTTTTTCTCTTTATATGGTAAATTGCATTGATTGATCTTTGAATGTTACAAAAACCTTCATCTTTAAAATAAAAAAAAAAAACGTAAAAATACTGCCTCAGCCAAAATACATACATACATAGGACAACTGCAGGCCAGATTCAGTACATGGCCATTGGGTTTTAACTTGTACAACAAAAACAAAAAGGTTAAAACAAGGTTCTCACTTTAACATCTCTGACCTGAGAAACATTTGCTTCCCCCATACAGAGGATTAATGGGGGTTCTTACCTCAACCTTGCCTCAGCAAAGGGGGCCCTTTAGTCTGGGACAGTAGGGAGCGAGAAATCAGCAAATGAGCCTAAGATGCACTGTCCTTATGCCCCAGATCCAGCTCTTACCAGGAATCCTGAGCCCTCCCTGCAGGCTTCCAGAGATTCAAGCCCCTGAGCCCATCCTGGGCCTCAGGCAATGTCTAGATCTTCACCCTTTGCCATGTCACTTTTGAGGCCATCACCCACACTCCTGGAATATTTCTGGGTAGAGTTGGAAGCCAACAGGTGGGTCCAGGTCCCCTCTGCCAGGAGTCAAGGGCACAGAGAGCCCACTAGCACCCCGGCCCCTGCGCCCTGAAGCCCCTGGCCGATGGATCCACTGGTGCTTGGCCATGGCTGACTTCTGCCCAAAACACCTGCCACACTGAGGACAGGGGTAGGGACGCTCCCCACTATGAGTGCGCCTGTGAGCTGCCATCTCAGAGCTCTGGCGGAAGCAGCGCCCACAGTCTGGGCATGGGTAGGGCTTCTCGCCTGTGTGGGTGCGCACATGGCGCCGAAGGTCTGAAGCATGGGCAAAGGCGCGACCACAGTCCGAACAGGGAAAAGGGGTCTCGCCACTGTGAACCCGCTGGTGCTGGTAGAGAGCAGAGCTCTGGCTGAAGCAGCGGCCGCAGTCAGCACAGCGGTATGGCTTCTCGCCTGTGTGGACCCGCAGGTGGGTGGTGAGGGCAGAGCGCTGGGTGAAGGCCCGGCCACAGTCAGGGCAGCGGTGGGGTCGCTCCCCTCGATGGGTGGCCCTGTGTTTGCTGAGGGAGGAAGCCTGGCTGAAGCCCTTGCCACAGTCAGGGCAGCAGAACGGCTTCTCGCCTGTGTGAGTGTAAAGGTGCTCCACCAGTGTGGAGCGCCATGCAAAGCTCTTCCTGCACAGGTGGCAGCCATGACGCTTGTCTGCTCTTGGGACAGGGGGATGGGCACAGAGTGAGGTACGACCCCGGCCAGGGGCCTTGAATAGCCGCTTCAAACCAAAAGGGAACCCATCAGAGGGCAGCTGGAGAGCCTTCAGATCAGGAGGCCAGGCAGCCATAGGAAAGATCTTCTCCAATGCTTCTATCCCTTTTCTTTGTCTTTTCTCTTCCTTGTTTCTGGAATCTGCTGGGAGATAAGGGGAGAGCTCAGTCTCTGGCGAGTCCTGGTCCTTGAATCCCATACCCCACATGGTGACAGACAAGCCTCTTAGATACAGTGGCCTTCTGGACTCACGGCTCTTCCTGGGACTCAATACAGTACAGGTAGAGGAACTAGGAGTGACACTTTTTCCTTAAATGCAGAGACAGAAAGAGTGGAGGGACAAAACATTATATACTGCCTCAGAACTAGCGAAAAGTCCCTAGGTGAGAGAAGGAGAAATGACTTCTGAGCTGGACGTGAAAGTTGAGTGGACACTTGAGGATGCTCCAGAAGGAAAAGAGCACACAAAGACATGAACGTGGCCCACACTGACAAGTTGGGAGGTGGGCTGGATGCTTTACAAAGGTTGCCAGGATAAACTGAAAGAAGAAAACAGGGAAAACCAGGTGTAGGGTTGGTTGATACAGAGGTGTAGTCAACGGAGTTTAGATGTGAGGAACCTGAGGGCCAGAGGTGGGCCCATGCTGGTGTGGTAGGGCTGCGTCACCACCGCAGCCCATTTCTAGGGTGCATCCAGAGGCCGGGTGTAATGGCCTAGGCTGGGAAAGCAACTCAGAGAAGAAGCTGCTAAGCTAATAACTGGAGTTGGCAGAGGGCACCAAGACGGGCCAGGCACAGGGAGTGACCACTACTACACCTGGGTCTGTTTCTGTAGCGCACCGAGCCACCTCAGGATCTTGGGCATCTGGACCCCACAGTTCGGCCTCTTCCTCCACCCAGGAGATGAGCGCTGGCTTGCTGCCTCCAACTCCTGCGGAAGAAGGCAAACCCCACGCTGCCGGGTGGCCTCCCCCACAGTCCCGTCTGCCTAGCCAAGGGCCTCCCACTCCACGTGCGCGACCCAGACGGGCAGGGCGCATCCGGATGCGGGCCCAGGCGAACGGGGAGGGCCTCACCAAGCGCGCCCAGGTGACTGTAGGTCTCCCGCATCACGTCCCGGTACAAGGCCCTCTGCGCGGGCCGCAGACACCCCCATTCCTCTGGGGAGAAGTACACAGCCACGTCGGCGAAGCTCACGGCCCCAGGGTTCCTGCGCTCGGGCTCTGCCCCGTTTAGTTCCCGGGCAGGGAGCGGGGCTAGAGGAGGTGCCATAGTAACTGCCAGCCCCGGCGGCGGGCCAGCCACCTCCCCTTGCCGGCCCTGGGTTTGCTCAAGAACGCCCAGCAGTGCGGGGTCGGAGGGCTGCGAGCAGGGTCGGAGGGCTGTGATCAGGACCCGCTCTCGTGGGCCACTAGAGTGGATGAAAACCAAAAGCTGGTGGCTTCAGGGACATAATAAAAACTGGAAGATGCCATCATAAAAGATGGCGGCAGCACGGCCTATAGAACTTTGTTCCCACGTAGTCATGCCTACAGTGACGCCACTCGGCATCTCCCAGACGCTTTGTCTTCGTACCCTTATCCAAGATGGCCGCGGCGGCTACAAGCGCCAGCCCGTAAAACGAGCTGCTACCTCCGTCCGGAGTCTCCCGAGAGCTCCTACCGGGGTTTGCAGAACAAAGAGAAGCGCTGGAGGCCGTTGGCCGCTCGGCCTTGGAGAATTCAGACGTTAGTTTTTGTCTTTGGACAGTTTATAATAATCGGCCTGTAGCCATCACTACCGGGCGACCATCACTCTCTCGTTCTGGCGTCATTATTGCAAAAACTGGGTGACAGTATCCTTTACCCAATACTGAGAGTAAAAAAATGGGAAGAGATAAAAGAGAACCTTCTTTACTGTAAGCTTATTGGACTGTAAAATTCTGGATGCTTCTATATCGTGGAAGCAGCAGGGGAGAGCAAGGTAAGGTGTGCAAAAGATCACAAGGCTGCTCTTTTTTGTACAAGCGGACCCCTCCCCCACATGCTGTGCGGGGTGCCTCCCCAAGGTCTAGGTAGTAACTCTTGATGCAGTCTGGCTCTCCAGTTCCCACCTGCCTCCCTGGCCCTGTGGGGAACATCCCACAGGCACCTTTGGCATGACCCAAACTGAACTGCTCACCTGGGTCTTTTACCTCAATAAATGTCACCAACTCTCCTCCTAAACATCCTTCTCACTACTATGTGCTCCCATCTGCATTCAAATACTCTTCTATAGGAAGACTTGATATTTTTCTTTTGGCTAGCTAAATCAATCACTGCATTTCACACACTTGATGGTAACGACTTCTTCCCTTCTTGGGCAGATCTGGTGTCTAGCTTAGAGCATCTACCTGCTTGCCCTCTTTCAAAGGCTTCCCCAAGGCTTCAGCTTGACACCTTGTACCTGGCAGATGCTTGTCCTCATGACCAGGGGAGCTGCAACAGGTGGATCTGATCACAGCAGAAAGTGGGGAGGGGCAGGAAGACAAAGCTTTGGAGGGGTCAGCCTGGCTAAGGAGAAAGATTTGTTGGAGGGTGGGTCAGAAAGCATAAGGATAAAGAGATGCCCAAAGTGTCTGGAGCCATCCCTAGCTCCCCAACCTCTTAGGCCCCTGAAGGAAACAAGTTGGAAACTTCCCTTAAGAGCAATGCCATTTTGTCCCTTGCCAGCAACCATGGGCCTGGAAGAGCTCTGGGTAGTGCTAGAAGCTCTCTAGGTCTGGAACCTATTGAGGGAAGAACCAGGGACAGAGTTCACATCCCTGGGGATCAGTTCCTAAGGCCTACTGCACCAGGTCACATGGGCCTCTGGCTGAAGTACTGCTCACTGTGGAACAGGTAAAGAGCACTTCCCCATCTGGGCCAGCAGGTAGCCTGAAAGGCACTTGTGGGGGAAGCAGGTGCTGCACTACCTACCCACAAGGTGACAATCAGTCCCTGGAGGACACCAGCCAGGCTGAAGGTACTGCTAACGCATGACCATGCTTGGGACAGGAAGAAGAGTTACAGGTATTAAGACCAGTGCAGAGGCTTGGCGCCTGTTGCTCAAGTGACTTAGGCCCCAGCCACGTACACCAGAGCTGGCAGGTTTGAATCCAGCCCAGGCCTGCCAAACAGCAATGACAACTACAACCAAAAAATGGCCAGGTGTTGTGGAGGGCGCCTGTAGTCCCAGCTACTTGGGAAGCTGAGGCAAGAGAATCGCTTAAGCCCAGGAGTTGGAGGTTGCTGTGAGCTATGACAAGCACTCTACCTAGGGCGATAGCTTGAGACTGTCTCAAAAAAAAAAAAAAAAAGACCAGTGCAGAATGAGGGTTTGAGGGAGGCCTGGCTACAGGAAGTAGCTTTTGGCCAAGGGACAGATTGTTATCTCTAACCCCAGGGGCTCATGAAAACTCCCAAATAGAATCTCTGCTGGCTTCCCTTCCACGTGTATCATTTTCCCAAGCTGCCACCGGGAAATTGAACAGATTCAAAAGTTACATATGGCCGTCAACTCCCCCAGTCCTACGCATACGCAGGTGACAGAATTCCCCTTCACAACCGCAGAGCAGTCATCTAGGTACTTGGCTCCTGAAACCCCACCCTCTACCGCGAGATTGCGCTAGCCATTTAAAGGCTCAGTTGTCAGGAATATTCCCACACACCTCAAGACTAATCAGAGTAGCAGCTGTTACAGGGCCTACAGTCCTAGAGAGCTGAACTGCCTCCACCCTACACTTGAATTCACACACTGGATGTCTGGTGTCTGCATGTCTCAAATTCAATTAAATGAGAAAGGTAAGGTCAAGATCCTAGGCTCCAGTGGTACCAAAAATTCAGGCCAGCAAAGGTGACTTAACACCAGCAGCACAGAACATGTGGATACCATCTCCTGCTCAACAAAACATTTTCCCTTCCAGCTAAAACTGGGACACCACCTCCATTTCTCACCTTTCTAGCTTCCTCCTTCCTAGGGATGGTGAGCATTCATATCCCACAGGTGGGACAACTCCTCCACCCAGGAGATGGATGGTTTAAGATCTTGGAATTCTGGAGAATACTGATCACTCAGGAAACATCCTAAGACTACCTTTCATTCATTTAATGAAAATGTAGTGGGCACCTCCTGTAAGCCAGACATTATTTTAGAGGTTCTGCATGTTGAAAACAGTGAATGAGATAAAAATTCCTGTAGCAGGAGAGGCTGATCCGGCAGGGACGAAGGGATGCGGTGTTAACCTGGGGCAGGAGTGGAGCGATTCAGGCACACATCCCCCTCCCTTCCCTTTTTGGGAAATCCGGGTCGGTCAGGCTTCACCGAGCGCGCTCCGGAGGCCCTAGGTCTCCTGCATCACGTCCCGGTACCGGATGCGTGTACACTTCTGTACCGGAGACATCCCTACTGCTCCAGGGAGAAGTACGCGGCCATGTCCGCGAAGCTCTTGGCTCTTAGGCTCTATCCCTTTCTGGGTCCCGCCTGCTTTCCCGGGTACACGCAGAGGGAGCCGGGCCAGAAGCGAAGACACCAGCTCCTCGGCTCCAGGGTGCAACGCCAGGATTCCGCCGGGAAGCTGGGAAATGCGTCGGGCCTCGGAGACCGGAAGTAGCTTTGGTGGTTCCGCTCTAGGACACGGAGAAGCAGCCAGTTTCACGAACTCGATGATTCCGGGACCGAGAAAATAATGGCGCTCTAAAAAAAGATTGCGGTACTCGAGCTTCTTTTACCTTAGAAAAAGGCATCTAACAGCTTGAATGTCAATCTGGTGTTGGTGACCTGGTTTGTTCCCCCTCGAGTTGTTTTCTCTTCCTGCTCCTCTCAAGGCCTCGACAGCAACCCCTTACCCATAGTTAAGATGGCCGCGGGCGCTTCGCCGTCGAGCGGGGAAAGGCGAGGCTCGGGCGCCTGCGAACTAACTGATGGCGGTGAAGGCTCCAGGAACCCAGAACAGAGGCGGGATTCCGGGGGCGGCGGCCTGACGTCCCCCTCCTAATCTCGCAAGAAGGCCCTTTCAGTGACTGAGTCTTTAAATATATTTTTGGCAAATTCGTTCATTTATCAAAAAAAATTTTGTTTTTTATTTACAAGGTTCGGAAGAATATTCAGTGACGTCTCTTCTCACCCTATTCCTCTATTAACAGCTTCTTAAATATTCCTCCAGAGAGTGTCTAGACATCTATACTTCCACATACTTAACTAGTTCTTTAACAGAGGACTCTGTGCCTTAAAGTTCAGTGCCTTATATTTCGGTGTCATTTTGCTGAAGGGAACTGAAGCTCATTTGTCACCTAAGTTCGGACAGCTCCTTAGTGATTCCAGGTCGTCAGAGTTTTAAACCCAAGCCTCTTCTACTGCCTCGCACTGCCTCCTCCAGGCCTGTTCCAGAAATGTAATGTGAACGCTTCGATTTTGCTAACCCCTGCTGACAACGTGAAAAGAACTTTAATTTTTTTAAGTTATGCCTAAAGCCTGTAATGTTAGCACTCCGGGATGCTGAGGAGGGAGGATTGCTTGAGGGCAGGAGTTGGAAACCAGCTTGAGCAAGAGTGAGTCTCCGTCAGCCCATGGGCGGCACCTGTGGCTCATTGAGTACGGCGCCGGCCCCATATACCGAAGGTGGCGGGTTCAAACCCAGCCTCGGCCGAACTGCAAAACAAAAAAATAGCTGGGCGTTGTGGCGGGTGCTTGTAGTCCCAGCTACTCAGGAGGCTGAGGCAAGAGAATCGCCTAAGCCCAGGAGTTGGAGGTTGCTGTGAGCTGTGTGATGCCACGGCACTCAGTACCGAGGGTGATAATGTGAGACTCTGTCTCTACAAAAAAAAAAAAAAAAAGTCAGCCCGGCGTTGTGGGTGCCTGTAGTCCCACCTACTCCAGATGCTGAGGCAGAAGGATGGCTTGAACTCAGGATTTTGAGGTTGCTGTGAGCCAGGCTGAGATCATGGCACTCTAGCCTGGGCAACATAGTGAGACTCTGTCTCAAAACATAAGTAAATAGGCCGGGCGTTGTGGCAGGTGCCTGTAGTCCCAGCTACTTGGGAGGCAGAGGCAGGAGACTCGCTTGAGCCCAGGAATTGGAGGTTGCTGTGAGCTGTGATGCCACAGCACTCTACCCATGGTGACAGCTTGACGCTCTGTCTCAAAAAATAAATAAATAAATAAATAAAATAATTTTAAAAAGTAAGTAAATAAATAAGATTAATATTAATTTACCGTGATTGATCACTTACAAGGTAGTCAGATTCTGTTCTAAGTGCTTTGCCCTATTAATTCATTTGACCCTCACAACACTTCAGAAATAGGTACTCTGATGGATTAGGAAGCTAAGGCCCAGGCCCCACAGCTAATAAATTACAAGATTCAAACCCAAGCAGTCTGACTCCAGAAGCCATGCTGGAATGCTTCAAATTATTGCAGGCAAAATTTCAGCAACCCTTGGCTCCGTGCTTATGGCTCAAGTCGCTAAGGCGCCAGCCACATACACCTGAGCTGGCAGGTTCAAATCCAGCCTGGGCCCGCCAAAGGGCGCTGTGGCAGGCACCTGTAGTCCCAGCTACCTGGGAGGCTGAGGCAGGAGAATCGCTTGAGCCCAGGAGTTGAAGGTTGCTGTGAGCTGTGATGCTATGGCACTCTACCCAGGACGACAGCTTGAGGCCCTGTCTCAAAAAAAAAAAATGTCAGCAACCAGAGAGAAGTGGAAGTTTATGCCAGGTTACCAAGATGTAGTTGTAATGTGGGGTAATACAAGAAGCAGTGACTGGCTTGGTGCCTGTGGCTCAATGGGCTAAGGCGCCAGCTACGTACACCTGAGCTGGCAGGTTTGCATCCAGCCTGGGCCCACCAAACAACAATAATGGCTGCAACCAAAAAAAATGGCCGGGCGTTGTGGCGGGCGCCTGTAGTCCCAGCTACTTGGGAGGTGGAGGCAAGAGATTTGCTTGAGCCCGAGAATTGGAGGTTGCTGTGAGCTGTGACGCCACAGCACTCTATCCAGGGTGACAGCTTGAGGCTCTGTCTCAAGAAAAAAAAAAGAAGAAGAAGCAGGGACCAAGGAGGTCAGAAGAGCTGCTTTTGGACATGTATACAATGCCACACTGCCATATAAATGTAAAGAGAAAACAATTAAAATGACAGGCTATGGTAAGTACTGAATAGTAAATAAGAGGGTTATATTTAGAGGTTATGTAATGGGAGATGAGAAGTCATTCCAGGTATTTAGGAGATAGGAGAAATTGCCCAGGAGGAAGGGTGACAGAAGGTATTACAAAAGGTAACCTGTAGCAGTTCTCATCCATGGGCTACTCTTGCTCAGGCCTTTGACTTAAGCCTGGAGTCCCCTAGATGGTCTCTGGGCTTCCAGCTGTTTGCCTTTCCTCTTGAGCAATGCAGCCTGGTGTAATGAAAGAAAATAGGCCTGAACTGGGAAATAAGGAGATTTAGGTTTCAGGACTACCTCTGCCATTAACTCAACTGTGTGACCTGAGTACATCCCCTCCTTTCTCTGTTCTCAGCTTTCTCAGACTGCATTCTGTGGAACAGTATCCCCATTAGATGCTCTGTAGGAAAAAACAAGCATTTTTCCCCATGCCCCTTGGAGAGTCCTCTTTAGCACATTAAGGTGCAAGGCAGTCTTCAATAAGCCTGTTCCACCCACTGCTCCCCAAACCCTGCTTAAAACATGGAATTAGCTCCACGAGCTCCCTTGAGTTGTAAGCACCATCATGGCCTCAGGGCCACTCCAGGAACTGGCTCCTCCATCCTCCTCCTCACTCAGCCAAAAACCTAACCATTCTGGGCTCCTTTGATATCCATAAACAGAACAGGTTCTGTCTGCTCATCTTTTTTTTTTTGTTTTTGAGACAGTCTCAAGCTGTCACCCTGGGTAGAGTACTGTGGCACCACAGCTCATAGCAACCTCAAACTCTTGGGCTTAAGCAATTCTCTTGCCTTACCCTCCCAAGTAGCTGAGACTACAGGCATCTGCCACAATCCCCAGTTATTTTTGTTGTTGTTGCAGTTATCATTGTTGTTTTAGCTGGCCCGGGCCAGGTTTAAACCTGCTGACGCCCACTGAGCTACAGGCACAACCCTATCTGCTCATCTTCTATCATTTATCTACACCTGTCGGCTATTCTCCATCTCTACTCTTCTTCTACTTGCCTAACTGCAGTCCATTCGGAGAGCAGCCAGTGGGTTTATTTTTTTAATGCAAATCAGATCACTTTTTTTTTGAGACAGAATCTTACTCTGTGCCCTGGGTAGAGTGGCATCATCATAGCTCACAGCAACCTCAAATTCCTAGGTTTAAGCAATGATCCTCCTGCCTCACTCTCCTGAGTAGCTGGGAATATAGGCACCTACCACAATGCCCAGCCAGTTTTTCTATTTTTAGTAGAGATGAAGTCTTACTGAGCTCAAGCAATCCACCTGCCTTGGCCTCCCAGAGTCCTAGGATTACAGCCACCATGCCTGGCCTTCAAATCAGATCACCTTAACACTGCTTAAGGTGGTAGAATTTATTTATTCGTTTGTTTCTTTTTTATTTTTTCAGAGACAGAGTCTCAAGGTGTAGACCTGGGTAGAGTGCTGTGGCGTCACATTTCACAGCTACCTTGAACTCATGGGCTTAAGCAATTCTCTTGTCTCAGCCCCCCAAGTAGCTAGGACTACAGGCACCTGCCACAATGCCTGGCTATTTTTGGGGGGGGGGTTTGTTGTCGTTGTCGTTGTTTGGCAGGCCTGGGCTGGATTTGAACCTGGCAGCTCTGGTGTATGTGGCTGGTGCCCTAGCCGCTGAGCTATAGGCACCGAGTCTCTGTTTTATATTTTTTATTTTTGTAGAGACAGAATCTCACTTTATTGCTCTCAGTAGAATGCCATGGTGTCACACAGCTCACAGCAACCTCCAACTCCAACTTAGGCGATTCTCTTGCCTCAGCCTCCCGAATAGCTGGGACTACAGGTGTCTGCCGCAGCGCCCGGCTATTTTTCTGTTTTGCAGTTCAGCCGAGGCCAGTTTTGAACCCGTCACCTTTGATTTTTGGGGCTGGCACCCTACTGGATGAGCCACAGGCACCGTCATTTTTTTACTTTTTAAGACACAGTCTTACTCTGTCACCCCGGGTAGAGTGCCATAGCATCATAGCTCATAGCCTGTGCTCTAGCCTGGCAACATGGCAAGACCCTATCTCTAATAAAAAGCCCTGGAGATGGATGGTTGGTGATGGTTGCAGGGCATTGTGGATATACTTAACACCACTGACCTCTACACTTAAAAATAGTTCAAATTACAAAAAAAAAAAAAGTGCAGAGTGGCATGTGTGGCTCAAAGGAGTAGGGGCGCCAGCCCCATATGCCGGAGGTGGTGGGTTCAAACCCAGCCCCGGCCAAAACCCCCCCACACACACACACAAAAAAATAGTTCAAAGTGTAAATTTTTAAAAATTTTTTTTGAGACAGAGCCTCACGCTGTTGCCCTGAATAGAGTGCTGTGGCATCACAACTCACAGCAACCTCCAATTCCTGGGCTCAAGCGATTCTCCTGCCTCCGCCTCCCAAGTAGCTGGGACCACAGGTGCCTGCCACAACACCTGGCTATTTTTTGGTTGCAGCCATCATTGTTGGCGGGCCCGGTCTGGATTCGAACCCTCCAGCTCAGGTGTATGTGGCTGGTGCCTTAGCTGCTTGAGCCACAAGCACTGAGCCTCAAATTGTAAATTTTATGTTCAATGTATTTTATCACAAAACAAAGACAAAACAACCCAGTAGTTGTCCAATATATTGATAATCACATCCAAAGTTTGCATCATGGAAAACAAGAGCCTCTGAGGCCTGTCCCTCCCCTCTCTAAACCCGCTTGTCAGTCTTCTCCATTCAGGACCTCAGTCCACCTAGTGTCCTTTCTGCACCTCACCCCACACTCCTCCCAATCTTACAGCATCCCACCTGCTATTCCCTCTGTAGAAATGTCTCTACTCACCACACTTCCCTGGTCCCAGTTTCCCCAGCCTCTGAAACCTGCCCTCCCCACTCCCACATTGTCCATCCTGATCTTCCCAGGGCTCTAGTCATTTGGATCTCACTACAGCTTAGCCTAAGTGTTCATCTGCAAAATTTCAGCACATCCCTCGGTTTTAGCTCCCCTATTGTGCTTCTCATTTGCAATTATAGTACTTCTGCTCTATTCGCGTTCTGGTCTAGCCCTTGTCTCTCCCTATAAGAATGTAAGATCCAAGAGGGTTCCCATGTCAGCTTTTCTTGAGATATCCTGATGCACAGAATAGCACCTAGAATGTGGTAAATGCTTAGCAGCTATCTGCTAAATGGCTAAGTGAGAAAGAGGAAGGGCAAAGGGCGCTTGCCACAAACCAAATACCAGCACTGTTGCTGATCCACACAGTGTCTGGTTTTCTCCTTCCTCCCTGGTAGTGTCTTCTGTCTCCAGCTCTGCTTTCTCCTTGGATGCACCCTGTCTCAGGCCTTGTCACCGCTTGGCCTTCACACTCTCCTACACCTGATTGCCCCTTGCCTGGCCCTGGGACTCCCTGGCTCCAGCTTTGCATTTCTTTCTTTCTTTTTTTTTTTTTTTGAGACAGAGCCTCAAGCTGTCACCCTGGATAGAGTGCAGTGGCATCACAGCTCACAGCAACCTCCAACTCCTGGGCTCAAGCGAGTCTCTTGCCTCTGCCTCCCAAGAAGCTGGGACTATAGGCGCC
>CAUYRH010170043.1:0-19977 GCA_963574655.1 Perodicticus potto | reverse complement strand
ACGGACCCGCTTACTCTGACTCTGTCTCCTCTCCTGCCTGCAGAACGCCAGCACGGCGTCTCTCTGCTGAAGATTACCAAGCTCTACTAAAGACTAAGACCTTTCTAAGAAGACTGCTTTACTCTCTCTAAGACTCACACATACACACACACTCTCTCTCTCTCTCTCCAGCTAAAGTAGACAGCCCTCAGGCACCTAAGAGAAACTGAACCTGAGCAAGGTAACTTAGCGGTCTGCATCTGGAACCTAGTTAAGCTGGGCCGAGACCTGGCCAGTCCTGGGCCCTGACAAGTGGTGTCAGAAGTGACGTGTGACAGACACACGTTGACTTTATCACCCGTCTGGGTGTTAAGAGTGCCACGACTTTCCTTCGAGGGCTGAGTTTGACTGTGATTCAGCCGTGACTGTGGAAATGGCATGAGCATACATCTAGGGCTTGATGCAGAAAGCAACTCCCATTATTGCACAAATATTTTGAGAAGGATTTTCTCTCTCTTGGCTCTGCTTCTAAATTGGCAAAGCAATCCTGCCGCCTTTTACTGCGGTGAGCTGGAAATGGGAACCAAACGGGGTAAGCTGAGACAGGCTGGAGGTGGAGCCCTCACAACTCTGAACCTGAAGACAAGTGAACACCAGTGAATGTCATTGTTCTGTTCTTCCCCAAGGTCAGCAAACATTTTCTGGGAAGGGCTAGATTTTAAATATTTCAGGCTTGCAACATGGACAGTTCAGGTGCATCTAGTCCACTCTGATGGTAGACACGACTGTGTTGCAATTAAATTACATTTGCAAAAACAGATGGCAAGGTGAATTTGGCCTGTGGACCATTGTTCCTCAACTCCTGCTTTCTCCTGACAAAATAGTTTCTTTAACTGAAAATAAAAGCAGTTCATTGTAACTAATATCCTCTTTTTTTTTTTTTTTCTGGCAACATATTAACAGAATTTTGAGTCGAAAATCTGAAGAAAGTTCACTTATACATTTTCCTTGGGACCTTCTCAACAATAAATAAAGCACTAGAAATAATCAAAAACTATTTTCTATGTGTTGGGCACTTCTTTGTAAAGTTTGGTCATGAATATTTTGTAAATAAAGGTACATTTAGCTACAATTTCCCATTTCTCCGTGCATGGTGACTTTAGGGCCATCTGGTATTAGGTTAATTAAGACGATTCTGTTTTCTGTATGGCATATTTGTGTACTTCATATTGTATGTAAATTTAAATTATTGCAGTTTCTTCCCATGCTCATGTCTTTGATGCCATGTACGTTAAATGTTCTCAGAAAGCAAAGGATCTATTTTAACTTCTTTTCAAATTGCCAATTTGAACAGGAGTATACATGGAAGATATTCACTAAACTTACTAAATTGCACTGAAATTGATGGTCGTAAAATTACATCTGGAAGGAAATCATGCCCAGAAAACTCATCCGATGACTGCACATACAATTTTTGCTGGCATTATGATGACGGGCACAAGTGGATTTTACAAAAACACAAAATGTAGCAGATGGCCCCTTTACACTTCACATGTGCACTGGGTATTTTGGGGTGGAAAAGTATATTTGGTCATAAAATAATAGCCTTTTAAAAATTCTTCATTTAAACTTTAATCTAAATAATATGGATCACACAAAGGGTATTTAGGTATTTTTCTTCTATTTTACAAGGATTATCAAATATATTCTGCTACTTTAAAATTACAATCATATAAAAAGGATATGGAAAATGTGTGTGTGTGTGGGGGAGAATAGCATTCTAATTGACCAAATACTCAAGCCAAAAATAAAATGCCATTTTCAAATTCCTTTCTAAATTAAGTAGTCTAAAATAAACAAAACTGACTTTAGAAAAAATTAATATTAAACCACTCCTGATGCAAACGAAGAAATTAAAATAAAATTTCATCAAATCATTTCTTCCAATGAAGTTGCTTGGCCCAGAATTTATATTTTGGAAAATGAGAGAATAACAAAAAATTCCCCTAATATATGTTGACTCAATAGAAAGAGAAAAGGAAAAACCAAAATTTACTTTTGTAAAAATAGCATATTTTTTTATGTGCACATGTGTGCAGGTTACACACACCCTAGATTAATCTCACTTAAAAACTTAAATGCAGAAAATCTAATAAAACAGCAAAAATTAAAATAAAAAATAACTATTCCCTACATGTAAGATTTTCACTATCGGAAAAACATATATGTTATAGGAAGCTTAGACTTTAATGATGAGAAATTTGAGGTCATGTTACTGAAGACGCAAATATATATGGTAAACTCTGTCAGCATAATTCAGGCTTCATATGTAAGTGGTTCAAATAATATCAGGTAATGTCATGCATTTATTTAAAAGACTAAATTTAACAAAATATGAACGATGATATATATAATGTATCTACATATACAAGCATATACAGGGTGTACACAAAGTCTGTGTATAATATATATATAGTCTTACTCTTCCCATTAATTAATTTTTACATTCCAGAATCAATGTAACATAGTGCTTGTATGTTTCAGTCAATATCGTATCTTAAGTGAATATAAACAGGGATTCTTCAGTATAACAAAAAGTGGTGTAAGTCTGCTGTGGAGTATTACTCAGCCACAAAAATGAATGAATGAATACTTCTTGCAGCAATTTGGATGGAACGGGATATCATTATCCTAGATGAAATATCTCAAGAATGGAAAAACACATAACACATGTGGTTTCTAATAAGTTGGAGCTAGTAGAAGGGCCCACATGTGCACAGAGGGAAGTAAAAGTCATAGGAAATCAAGCATGGGAGAGTGGTGAGGGGGTGCAGAAATTATCTATCCAGCGTGCACATGAACTTCATTTGGGTGTTCACTGGAAGCCCTTCCAGGCCTGACTCAACATTTCAAAATCCTTTCAGATAAGAAAACACTTTGGTACTCCCTTAATATTTTGAAATTAAAAAAATACTTTTAAAAACTTTAAATTTGTTGTTTCTTTTACACAGCTCAATAAATGCCAATAGATCCCAACATATTTATTGTTCAATTTATTCCTAAGTAATATACAGTGGACCTAAATTTCTGACTGCAAAATGAAGTTCTTATGTAACTTTCATTTTATTTTTGATAATGTGGTATTAAAAAGATGGTATTTATAGTGTGGTGACCTTGTGATTATCCATCTCCAATGCTTTCTTATTAGAGCCTATTAGCTTAAATAAATTAGTATGACTTCTGCAAGACACAAGAATATTGTTTCTGCTTCATATTTAGCTTTTAATATAATTTCCAGTTTCATTATTCTTATTTTATTGCTGATTGTCATACACTTTACATTCAGAAGGATTCAGTAATAGTTATAACTGGCACCCCAATCTATTTTTTTTTAACTTAAAGGTAACTTTCTGATGTTTTCCTATAAACGTGATATACAGTGCATTTCTTAGAGATATGTTCTATCAAAGGAAGGATTTTACTTCTACCTATGTTTGTTAAGAGTTATTATTATTAACATGTATGTGAAGTAAATATGTATCTTTTAACATTTTTAACACTGTGGAGATAATTACGTTATTCTCTTGTAATCTTTTAATACATTGAAATGCAGTTATTGATTTCTTATTATTGAGCCATTTTGGTGCTCCTGGAATAAATCAAATCATTATTTAATTTTAAAGTCTCATTTTGGCATAATTGCAGACTGAAAACCTACAACTCTAAAGTTGTCATTGCTTTATCATCAGAACTCCTCTTAAAATAAGTTGCAAACACGGTGTCCTTTGATCTCCAAGAACTTTCTTGGGTGTTCCCTGAAAGGACATGCTTTTATACTTAAAGAAGACCCATGAATAAAAGACAGAACACTTGATAATTAGAATTTATGTATTTATGTATTTATTTATTTAGCTGGTTAGTTATATTTCAGCTTAATGTGAGGGTACAAACAACCAGGTCACAATATTTGAATTTGTTAGGTAGAGACCCTTTTGCAGTTGCATCCCACATCCCAAAACTGTGCCTTACACCCCTACATTGTATCCATTTAGTGGGAATACCCCAGCACCCCCGGATCTTCCCCTCTCTAACACTCCTCCCCACAACTTAAATTAAAAAGTTTTTCTGCTATATGGGCATGACTTAGATCATCTACTGGCTTCATATTAGTATTGAGTACCTTGGATATTTGCTTTGCTATTCCTGTGATACTTTACTGAGAAGAATGTTTCAACTCCATCCAGGTTAATACAAAAGATGTAAAGTCTTCATTTTCATGGTGGAATAGTATTCCATGGTGTACATATACCACAGTTTGTTACTCCATTCCTGGGTCGATGGGCATTTAGGTTGTTTCCACGTCTTAAAGAAAAAAATGTAAAACTGAATGACAATGATACTATAATATATAAAATCACATGGAATGCAGACATAGCCATGTTAATGGGGAATGTATAGTTGGATAGACTCAAATGCAAAGCCAATGACCTGAGCATCCATAGTAACAAGGTGAAGGCCACACTGCGTTAAAACCAAAGCAACAGGTTCGGCGCCTGTGGCTCAACAGGCTAGGGCGCCAGCCATGTACACCTGAACTGGCGGGTTCAAATCCAGCCTGGGCCCGCCAAACAACAATGACGGCTGCAACCAAAAAAAAAAAAAAAAAAAAAAAAATGGCCGGGCGTTGTGGTGGGCACCTGTAGTCCCAGCTACTTGGGAGGTGGAGGCAAAAGACTTGCTTGAGCCCAGGAATTGGAGGTTGCTGTGAGCTGTGATGCCACAGCACTCTATCCAGGGTGATGGTTTGAGGCTCTGTCTCAAAAAAAAAAAGGAACAAGAAGAGCAGAAGCAGCCAAAGTAGACATAGAACTTAAGGACTCAAGACAGACCAGCTAAAATTCACTCTTGGAAAATACCAATCTATTTGTTCAGCACATTGTGTAAGACATGACACAAATCCCCAAAATATCAGTATTAGCAATTTTTAAAATGACAACACTAAAGAACGTACAGAAACCCCTACGTATTCTCCAAATAGCTCGTGTTTTTCTCTAGATATCTCCTTTTTATTGATTTATGACAGTGTGCTGTGACAAAAACATACTCTGTGATTTCAAAAATTCAAATACACTGAGGCGTGATGTATGGCTCGTGATAAAGTCTATCTGGGTGACTATATCTTGTAACTTTCACTACTTGAAAAATGGTGCTTTGGAGCTATTTGGTAGGAAATATCCAACACTACTTTATATTTTCTTCTTTAGTTCTTTCATACATGCACTGATATTAGAGTATGATTCATTTAATCAGGTAGTGATAAATTCTCCAGCACAATCTCTTATGGATTTTGCTGTGTTCTCTTTAAGTACATAAAATGTTACTCAATATATTCGGAAGTTATGTTATTGAGAGTGTATGTATTTAAGATTGTTTTGGCCATGATGATTCACACCTATAGCCCCAGCTCCAAACAAGACTGAGGCGAGATGATCCCTCAAGGCCAGGAGTTCAAGGCTATAATAACCCATAACCACACCACTGCACTACAGCCTGGTATAGTGACAGTGAGACCCCATCTCTTTAAAAATGTAAAATTAAAATAAAACAAAAGATTGCTATTTCGTTCAGACAAATTGATGATTATTTTATCATTGCAATGTGTTCTTTTAATCCCTGGAAGGTTCCTTCCTTCCTCTGAAGTCTACTTTGTATGATACTGATACTTGCATCATATTTCTTCTGCTTTCATAATATTGGAATTTCCTCCACTAGATAGCTAGAGCAAAAAGGACTTGGTTTGCACTCCTGCTTTAAACAACTAAAAAAAAAAAATCTTAGGTAAATTGTACATATCGATGATCTTCAGGTAATGAAAAGCAAAGACCATGAACCCTGTGATTCATCATCTTCATTGTCCATGTTGATTACAGGGTAATTTTTCTAAAGTTAGATCAATAACATATTCAGAAAGACAAGCAAATGGACATAGCACATTGCAGAGATATTAAATTTTTATGCGTAATAAAAAGTATCAAAATGAGTTAAATTATTGGGAAACTATTTGAAATCAAATTACAGAGAGCCATGTTAAAATCTATTGAGCATAAAGAACTCTTTTATTCATTTGATGAACATTTAGTTGCTAGACGCACTAAATGCACTCTTATTCATTTGATGAACATTTAATTGCTAGACGCCAGGCACTAGTGGCTGGAGGATGAAAACAGAAGAAAATGACTCATGCCATGAAGAAATTCTTATATACATAACATTTGTATTTATTATAACAAATTAAGGTGTTAATGGACAATGGTGCAAGGAACAATTACTGGTAACAAAAGAGATGAAATTATATGAAATATTTTCAATATAGCTGCCAATCAAAATGTTTGCTTCCACTGCCCAAGACTCCAACAGCTTAAAACAACCAGAATTTGTTGAGCTTAGCCCATGATTCTGTGTGTGTGTGAAGAGTTCTTCTGATTTGGGAATGACCTTGGGGAGTTCCTTCATGCTCCAAGAAACTGGCTGGTGGATGGATGACTCTGCATAGCCCTACACACATATCTGTCCGTTAGTCAAGTGCTCTTAGAGATTCAAAGACCCCAAAAGAGTACTCATTAGTGTAAGAACATGTTTCAAGTCTGTTTGCTTCATTTTGTCTAATATTGCCTTGGCCAAAGAAAGCAATGACCAAGACAGATTTAAGATGTAGAAAAATAGATTCAGTTCCTCGTCAAGAAGATATGCAACTTCACCTGAGAAGTGTATGCCTAGGGCAGCACCTGTGGCTCAGTGAGTAGGGCACTGGCCACATATACTGAGGGTGGTGGGTTCAAACTCAGCCCCAGCCAAACTGCAACAAAAAATAGCCAGGTGTTGTGTCAGATGCCGGTAGTCCCAGCTACTCAGGAGGCTGAGGCAAGAGAATCACCTAAGCCCAGGAGTTGGAGGTTGATGTGAGTTGTGACGTCACGCACTCTACCAAGGGCGATAAATTGAGACTCTGTCTCTATTAAAAAAAAAAAAAGAAGAAGAAGAAGAAGAGTATACCTAAAAGGGGGGAGGATTTATATTTTTTATAACATATTTCCGAAAGAGACTGATTTAAGGGCACGTTGCACCTTTCACCTATTACTTTAAGACATGAAGAAGTAAAATCATTTCTGATTGTCAGTGATGTAATGAACTAAACTTCGGTATCTTTGGAATATCTCTATCACTGCACCCAGATTTTTGTTTATAATACTCTTATTCTTTTAGAGAGGGGTCTCGCTGACAAAAAGGGATTGCACACACTTTGTTTTCTAAATACAGAGTTCAAAATCTTGGCAGGTGGTAAGTGCCCAAATATTTATAACATGGATGACTCATTTCTCAAAAATAAAAACCTGGAATTATCATCTGACCTAGAAGTTTTACTCCTGGATACGTAGTTATAGAAAGTGAATGGCGCTGTGATGATTGGTTAGGGCAATCAAAAAAAAAAGTACACAGATGGCATGGATTAAACAATAGAAATCCAGTTGTTCATAGTCCTGCAAGCTAAAATTTGAAATTAAGGTGCCTTCAAGGTTAATTTCTTCTGAAGCTGTCTCCCTGCTGGTGGAAGGTCGGCTTCTTCCTCTCAGATCTTCATGCTTCCTTCCTGTGTGTGTGTTTTCTAATCCCTCTGTTTATAAAGACACTGGTATAATGCATAAGGATCCACCCAACGAACTCACTTCACTTTAATTACCTCTTTAAAGACCCTATCTCCAAACACAAACTCTGGGGGAATAGGATTTTAACATTTAGCGCACGTGTGAGGGGGTGGGTGTAAATACTCAGGCCATAAGACCAGGAATTTAAACGAATACTTTTATATCAGTATTTATTGCATTATTCACAATACCCAAAAGGGAGAAATGACCCCAAGAGTCCATCTACATATAAATGGATAAACCAATGTGAATAAATAACACACACATGGGTTTTATTCACCACAAAAAGAATGAAGTGTTGGTATATACTGTAACATGAATGAATCTTAAAAGTTAACTGAAATAAGGGCAGTGCCTGTGGCTCAAAGGAGTAGGGTGCCAACCCCATATGCTGGAGGTGGCGGGTTCAAACCCAGCCCCGGCCGAAAAAAAAAAAATGCAAGGAAAAAAAAAGTTAACTGAAATAAGCCAGGCAAAAGAAAATACAAATATTGTATGATTTCATTTATATGAAATGTCTACAAAAAGTCAGTTCATTTAGAGAGAAAGTAGATTGCAGGTTATCTGGGGCTTCCGAGAAAGAATATTAATGGTTACAGAATTTCTATTTTAGATGCTGTAAAATGTTTAGAAATATTAGCAGTGATGGGTGCACAAGAATTCAAAGGTAATCAATGCCCTTGTACTGTCCACTTAAAATGGTAAATTTTATGTGACAAATATTTTACCACTATTTTTAGAAGATAATAATTGAACACAAGAATATTAAATTGTATACTTGAAAAGGATAAATTGTATAGTGTCTAAATTTTATCTCAATAAAGCTGTTAAATGACAGAGTGGTGAATCAATTGCTGTAATAAGGAATCACAGTCCCCATATTAGCATGCATGAAGAACAAAAAGTTTGTTTATTCAAGAGTCATGTATGTATAAAAATTTATGTAAAGATATAACACAAAATGTGGATCAATGCACAGAAGCTTTACTATGGAATTATTTAAAACAAAAAAAATTCAAATAGTGTAAATACCCACAAACAAAGGAAGAGTTAAATTCTAACACATCAATTGCACAAAATTTGCAGCATTTTATAATTAGAATATAAATGAGTGGCCTACAGATTGTTGTGTAATATTTCTGTAATATAATAAATACATATGTATTCCAGAATATGGAAGGAAAAACTGCATATGAAATTGGAGGAAAATGCCAGGTGTTTTTTTAAACTTTAAATAAACTTCATCATTTTGTATATCAGATGATTAAATATGTCAACATGGTACAATTCTACTTTTACTACTTAAAACTGACATCACTCATCTGCCCATTGATTTGCTTTTCCTCAGTTAGCTCCTCAGCTGCAGAAATGGAAAAAAAAAAAAAAAAAAAAGGACACACAGGACTTTATTGCTCTGAACTGATTCTGTAATGCAGAGGATGAGATTTGAATTCCTCAGAGAGAGTTGTCTCCTTATGTGACATTCTGATGTCTAGCTTAATTGTTACAAAGAAAAAATGCAGATAAGGATTAAAAGATGAAAAGTCCCAAGATTTCCATTTTTTTATTGCAATTTCCAGTTTCACTGGATGACTAAATCTTGCTAATTCACAGGCAATGCAGCACGAAGATTTACCTTGTGGAGACTAAATCAGAGTGAAAAGATATGGCACATTGAACAAGCAGTGACTTGTTCAAAATATAAGTGCTTTGCAATAATATTGCCGAAATACCAGCGATCTGTTAAGTCAACCTTAAGATACAGCAAATGGGGGAAACTAGAACTAACAGTATTGGTGGTTATTTAAAAAAAAAAAAAAGCCACTGCTCACCAATTGTAAAAATAAACAATTCCTTAGGAGAGGCAGCCTACCGTTTCTTTGAATGACAAGCCTCCTGGGCTTTCCCCCTCACCTCACTCACGTCATCTGACGGCCATTGTGAGTGACTTTATGTCGTTACAAATTATGTCTTATGTTCAGTTATAAGGTCTTTGTTAAGGGCTCAGTAAACTTGAGATTTTTTTTAAAAAATATATCCAAAGCAAAAGTTATTTGTACTTAAATTTCTCTGATTTATTTTGGTGTTCATTGGTTTAACCAGTTCTTTTATGAGATAGTGAGTTCCTTGGTTCTCTCAGCATCTATTTGAGGTTAACATCATTTTATATTCATTAGACCAGCAGGTCAAAGGAGGCACAGGAAGGTCAAGTGGTGTCTGCAGTTTCAAGCTTTCTATTGACTGAGTTACGGATGGAGCTGGAAACTGGGTCCCTTGGTGGTTTTGCCCTAATCAGCTGACAGGTGAGAGGCATTCTTAATTAAGTTGGTGTGATGACAGGAGAAAGGTGGCTTTTTCACCTCCATTGAGATCATGATTTCTGACAGAATAATCACAGCCTATTTAAACCCATTGTGGGACAGCATGAACAGCATTTGTATTTTTAACTTGCACACTCGTAAAAGTAGCAAGATCAATTTCTCTAGTTGTGTGAACTACCTAAAGCCAGCTTGCCTGCCCCAATTTTTCAATCTTTCTAATTTCCAAAGATCTCCAAGACTTAATGGCCTCTGTTTATTTGGTCATTGATTTTGAATGATGAAATGGTTCATGCTACTTAAATTAAAATCAGCTCCATCGCTCTCGGTTTTACAGATGGAGATTTTGAAGCTCCCTCTTTTTTAATTCCTAAATACGGAGCGCTCCAGGCTCCCATCTTTTCCTCTTTATCCACACTCTCCATTTGCAACAATTAATCTAACCCCATAACTTTAAACACAATTTCTTAGATGATGGAGTCTTAATTTATCACTTCTGCTTCTACTTTTATTACCACATTTTTATATGAAGATGCTAATTTAATTGTGGCGGGCACCTGTAGTCTCAGCTACTGAAGGCTGAGGCAAGAGAATCTCTTAAGCCCAAGAGTTTGAGGTTGCTGTGAGCTGTGATGCCACAGCACTCTACTGAGGGTGGCAGAGTGAGACTGTCTCTATAAAAAAAAAAAAAAAGATGTTAATTTAAAATTATTCTTCAATATCTAATATTTACTTTAAACATAGCACATACCAAATGGAATTATTGACTTACTGTTTTTCAGGTCATCTTTTGCCATGTGCCAAGTAAAGTGTCAGAGATCATTTATTTCAACAGAAGCCGAATGTACCCAAACTAGTATTGACGTCATTATTTGACATCCAGCCCAATAAATGATCTTAAGGGGAGAGTTGAAATAAAACTGAGAGCAAGACATTTGAAGAACACTATAATTCTACAGGATCGTACAAACTTTCCTAGGAACCAAAATGAAGAGAGAGAAAAGAGAATGGAATGTTTTCTTTACCAGCACAGGGTTCATGATACAACTCAACTGATTCAGACAATCAATTAAAGCAAATAGAAAAAGCAAAACTGTTCTAAAAAATGTATAGTTGGGAAGAAAATAGTTAGCTTTCAAGACAAATGAAAGTTACACTGGTAGAAAGCAAACTTCAAAAATCATCTTTCCCCTTCCTATCTGCTAAACTCTAAGGAGCCTTAAGTGATTTATTTAGAGTTGTATGTGGTTCTAGAACAATCTGATAAAACTAAATGCTGTCCTACATTTATCAATTAGGAGATCTTCCTCAAAGTACAAAATATCATTAAATGACCATCTTTTCTAGCTATCTGCCTGTGGCTGCTGCAAAAAATAATCTTGCATGTCTTGACATTGGTATGAAAGAAGTCAAAATTATCATTAGTGAAAATCAATAATTTGAAGCCCATCATTGTGTCAGTCGGCTGCTAAAGTCATGCTTCCTTTGTGGCCTGAAAAATCTTTGTGGAAATAATTAAAATATTATGATCCTACATTGGAAGGATTCTCAGGCCACAGGCAGATGAAAAACGAATTTGCATAAAGAAATATCCATGTTAACCTTTAAATAAAACACTGGATAATATGGACTCATTGCAAAGAACAGCAATAGTAAGTAACACATAGAAAAAAATAGCACAAAATAAGAGCCAGCAGAAGCCAACAAATGAATGCTCCAAATTTTAAACTTATCTTTTACCTATAATACAAAAATGATGTCCTGTGCTTTGTAATACACTAAAGAAGCTTACAAATAAAAATGCCAGGAAAGCTTAGAAACCATAAAAGTAATAAATGAAAAATATAATATTAAAAGCCAAAATTAAATGGATGGATTAGTCACCACATTATACTTATTAAAAGAAGATTATTAAAGGTGGAAGACAGGTCCAAATACTTTTACCTTACATGGGTGGTGAAAAAGGTATAATGCGGAGAGTAGAGATTAGGAAACATTGGTTAGTGTCAGAAAGTTAAATAATATCATTTTCTATACAACAGGGAGAAACATATGAATTTGACTTTTATGACAATAATGGTTGAATATGAAGAATGTTTTTATAACCCTATGAAAAATTCCAAGCAAACCATTTATTAATTAGAGGCATTAGTAAGAGAAATTAGCAAGAAAATCAGACACAAATCATTATGTAATAACAACTATATATCTCTATACCAGCAAGAATCAGAGTAAGATTGTAATTAAACAGTGTTCAAATGGAAACAATGTAAGCATGCCTGGGGTACACTGGACAGAAGGTGAACAGTATTTTCATGAAGAAATGCATTAAAATGTATTGAAAACTACTGATGAATTTCAAAATAAATGGAAGCAAATTAGGTCAATGCAAACCCATTCCATAGTCTAACAGGTCTTGTCATGGAAATTGGAAAGCTTACTTAGAAACTTACATAAATAATAAAGATCCAGAAACAACATATTCATAGATAAAGACTGGGAAATGAAGGGCCCACTTACCCTGTGGGAGCCCAATAATTTCTTACCAAATTTTAAAGCATGTAGGTTTCTGTATACAACTCAGGATTTGTTTGAAACATTAAGAGAAAAATGAACTCAAAAACATATGTGCATGTCTGTGTAAATTTGTGTTGAATGTTATAGAAGATCAGCAAAGCAATGGTGAAGCGTTTGCTAAGTGTTGCTAAGAAAATGGTGACCTTGTAACAATTGGAGAACAGCTGGATTCGTAGTATCCATGATACACACACAGTAAATTTAAACTATAACAAGGACACTATGAAGAAAGTTTCTCATCACTCGGGAAAAGTGTCATGGGATTAGCCCAACAACAACAACACGGGAAGAAACTGTGATATGTAATGAATTTGACTTAAGGGAAAAATGTTTATTTATAAAGGAATTCATAAATAGAGTAAAACCGACAAGCGACAAAATAGCAGACTATTGAAATGTACATGATTAATAAAATATCGATGACCAGAATATAAATAAATCATTTCTCCAAGCCATTATAAAAAGAAAAAATATAGAAAAATGGACAAAATACTGTCTGTATGAGCACTTCACAAAGGGGAAAACATTTGGATACATAAACGCAGAAGTGATTCAATTCCACAATATGAAGAAAGAAAAAGAAAAAGAGAAAAAAAAAAAAAAAGAAAGAAAAAGAAAGGAAGAAAAAAAGGAGAGAAGAAGCAAAATAAGTAGAATAAACAAGCACCAAAGTTTGGTGTGTTCGTGGAAGAAAAATAACTCTCAGTGGTTGCTGGGTGGAATATAAATTATAATTCAGCTGCGTTGAAAAAGACATTTGCACTACCTCGTCTACCCCACATATCCTAAATTCCAGACGTTCCAGTCGGGAATTTATTCAGAGCGCTCAGGGAATATGTGCAGAACTCTTCAAAGCAGCATTATTGACATACTCTGTCAATTTTAACTGAACAAATATTCACTTATAACAAAATGGATAAACTTTGATATGTTTGTACAACAGAATATTACGTACATAATGTTATCGTAGCCAAAACAGAAATGACCTACCGTTCTTTCAATGGAAAATTGATTTTAAAGATAAACTCTTCAGTGGAAAAGAAATGACTAAATAATACTTACCGTTTAATTTCAGTGGTATAAAGTGACCAAAAGTCAAAAATTGAACGATAGGTTAATTAAGAATACAGGAGTATGTGTGAAGAAGTGAAGGAATGATTAAGAACAAAAATGATTAATACAAGATGTCAGATAAGGTTACCGCCTTTCTGAGGAAGGTAGACAAAAAACAAGATACTCTCAAAGATATTGATGACTTTGCAAAGATATTGATGACTTTCCATTCTTTAGCCTGGTTAGTGGGAATTATTTTTAGTATTTAAATATACTTTTAAAATTATTCATATATATGTATTATATATTGCATGCACACATATAGAGGTATACATATATTATATGAATACACATTATTTTTGCTTTATAATGAATGCTGTTTTATACAATATGTATTTTTAAAGAACATAGAACTCTATGAGCAAAGGTTGACAGTCTAACTTTTAAATGGCCCGCAGAACTAGGACCATGAACAGTGCTATAAAAGGATAACCACAAAATTGTAGCGGAATAGACCCTCTATAAAAATTGCTGTAGAAATGGCAGAATGGTCCATAACGTCTAACACTACTGAGGGAGTGAGTGTGAAAATCACAGAACACTTGGTGAGTCCAGAACACAGAGGCCGTCAGTGACTCCAAGGGAGTGAGTCTGAGTCTCTCTCTCCCCCCACCTCCTACCCTCTCAGAATTCTTCTGTTTGATCCAGAGGCTTATATTCTTACTATTTACTATTGCTTTTTTTCTTGAAAAAATAATAAAAATTTAAAAAGGGACTACAAATAGTCCTCCTCCTTTTAATAGATAAGTACCTCAATGCATATGTCCCATAACTCTTAATTTTTTTCTGTTGTCCTTTGTTCATTTTTTTTATTTTTGAGACAGAGTCTCACTTTGTCACCCTGGGTAGAGTGCTGTGGCGTCACAGCTCACGGCAACTTCCAACTCTTGGGCTTAAGCGGTTCTCTTGCCTCAGCCTCCCAGGTAGCTGGGACTACAGGTGCATGCCACAGCACCCAGCTATTTTTTGGTTGTAGTTGTCATTGTTGTTTGGCAGGTCCAGGCTGGATTCGAACCCGCCAGCTCCAGTGTAAGTGGCCGGTGCCCTAGTCGATGAACTGCAGATGCTGAGCCCATCCTCTGTTCATTCTTCATGACACTGTCTTTTCTTTTTCTAAAGAGACCGTTTTCCTTTCTTTTTTCTTGCCATCACCTGCTGTATAGAAAGAGTAGATATAAAAGGAGTCAAGAGAACTCCAAGTCTGCAAAGCAGCGCTGTTGACGTTCGGCTCAGCTTATTCTTCCTTGGCGGGGCTGTCCTACCTTTCCAGAGGTGTACACACTCCCCAGCCATCAGAACTCTCACCACCCGCCCGGAGCACACGCCCCGTCACTGGGGACAAAAAAACTAGCTCCAAACATTTCCAAATGTCACCTGGGGAAAAACGCCCACTGTTGGGTGCAAACAATCAGCAATTAATCTCATCTTATTTTTTATAACTCAAAATTGCTGCCATAATCCAGGGAGTACATCTCATAAACTAAGCCGTGTACTAGTTAGCCATTCAGGATTTTCCAATTTTATGAAGAAACTGCCTACAAATCTATTATTTAAAATGTGGCCAAAATATAGTAGATTCATAATTTCAGAATGGCATCAGTTTATAATCAACAATATAGGTGCCAATGCAGCAAAATGTCCATCTAGCTAATGATTTTGAACTACTCACTCAACGATCAATCCGATTTCCATATCGGAATAAGATATCCACTGATTAATACAGATCACAAATATGGGCAGCAATGTTGGCCATGTTTTGTACATTCTGTCGTAATGCCCATAACACAGAATAGGAGATGGTTCAAACTTTTTTATCATAAAAGTATTAAGACCTCATGTTTTAAACCCCTGTTTTCAATAAAATATTTATTACAAATACAAATGTTTTTATACCATGCAAATAAATGAATTTCAAATCAACAACAAATACCCAGTTTACTCTGAAATAGTAGAGATGTTATCATTACATTAAGGAGAATAAAGATCCTTTACTATGCACATTTTATGTAATATTGACCTTAAAAAAATCTCAGCGCTGATTTGTCATTAAACTAAAATTAAAAAAGGAAATAATTATAAAAATGTCCGACTCAAATAAAAAGTTTAAAAGAGTAGGTGGCTACAATATAGATAAATAAAAATGCATATATTTTATGTTAACATTACCCAACATGAACACACACACACAATAAAAATATATATTCACAGTAGCAAACAAAATGCAAGCTAACTAGAAATAAAGTTAAAAAAAGTACTGATCCTAAAAGAAAATATACAATAAAATGCTAATTGCTAAAAGAAAAAAAAAGGAAAGGGAGTTTTGTCATGCAGAGGAAGACTGGGTAACTTAAGAATTCTATTACAATTGTAGTTAGTGTATATATATATGGAGTATTGTTCATATGCAATGCATTATTAACATTTTATATGAATTTTCTCAACTTTTTTTTTTACCAAAATTCTATAGTTACAACTACAATGAAAGCCAACTTTGGAGAACTAAAATTATGAAACTATAAGCGTGAAAACCAGTTTAAGAAATTAAGCTAATTATGAGTTCCTAGTCATTCTCACATCGTTCCCCTATTAGCTTTTAACTATAAAACATTAAGAAAAGAGTAGCTTTCATTAAACATTGTCAAAACAAGATATATTTATTCTTAATCTAAACATTATTATAATTCTATAGTCAATACATGTTAAATAGCTTATACAGATAGCAGAAACTATACTGAGCTTTGTAGATATATAAAAATAGTGGTTGATCCATTCCTGGGGTGGCGGGCATTTAGATTGTTTCCATATTTTGTTAATTGTAAATTGAGTTGCGATAAACAGTCTGGTGCAAATATCCTTCTGATGAAATAATTTTGTTTTTCTTTTGGGTGGATGGCTAGTAATGAATTAACAAGGTGTGATACATGTATACCCTGGAATACTATTCAGCCACTAAAAAAGATGGAGACTTTACATCTTTTCTATTAACCTAGATGGAGGTGGAACATATTCTTCTTAGTAAAGTATCACAAGAATGGAGAAGCAAGAATCCAATGTACTCAATTCTAATGTGGAGCCAGTAGACGATCTAATAGATGCCCACATAAGAGAAAAACTCCAAATCAATTCAAGGTGGGGGGCCGGGGAATGACGGGGGGAAGGGGATGAGGGTAGAGGGTGGGGCTTACGAAGTATGGCACACCTCTTGGAGGGGGAGTGGGGCACAATTATAACAGGGACTTTACCTAACAAATGCAAACAGTGTAACCCTAATTCTTTGTACCCTCAATGAACCCTAAACAATCAATCAATCAATAAAAATAGTGGTTGAGGTCTGCTTCTTTTCTTTTCCTGTGAGGCACTTTGGAACTACATTTGCTACAAAAAGATTACATGTCATTATGAATGGAGCTAATGATATTAGGACAAAAAGCTGAATCAAAGGTAAACATCTCACTAGTAGTTATAACATAGCATAAAATTAAACGTCATTTATCTATTTCAGCTTCTCACAATACTTTATTCTTACTTTATGTTATTTCTACTGCAATATTTAGCCAATTCTTATTTCGGTCGCCAATTCTTTAAAAATTCACATATTTATTGGTATTGCAGCTACTTTTTTATAGATGATAAAAATATAAAATGAAACAAAACATGTGCAGAAAGATTAATGCTTCCATAGTTACAAAGGGAAACAAAACCGTGAGCATATCTTCAGCTTTGGTGTAATCTACACTTTTTCCTATATTCATAATATGCTCTCCTAGAAAAGGGAACATTTAAAAGAATAGTAATTGTATGAGAAAACATGAAAAAAAAAACAGGAAATAAGATAAACACTTTTAGGAATGTTAATTTTCACATTTACTCAAAAATTGCCTGATATACATGTAAATTCTCTTTTGCTTGGCATGGTCCTAGGGAACATTTTGTTAAATTTAAATATACATTTTCTGTCATTGTTTGCTACAAAATGGCTTAAAATCATATTGCTTTAGTTGTCTTAAAATTATGTCTCTAAATTAAAACTGATGGTTTTAATAATTGAAATAAAAATATTGGGTGGTGCCTGTGGCTCAAAGGAGTAGGGCACCGGCCCCATATGCCAGAGGTGGTGGGTTCAAACCCAGGACTGGCCACAACTGCAAAAAAATAAGTAAATAAATAAAATAAAATAAAATAAAATAAAATAAGTAAAATAAAATAAAATAAAATAAAATAAAATAAAATAAAATAAAAATGTTCTAAGGCATCTATCATTACAACACTTCAAAATGTACACACGTTTAACACTTTCAATTTATAGAAAGTGAAGTTTTATAAGTGGAGGCCTATAAAGCCTTTAAAGGTTAAGAAAACTTTTTACTAAAATAATAATTAAAATTTTGAACGAAGTTATAGCAGAGACCAATTGACCGCGGAGACAGATTTGGCTTTCTGCGTCACTTTTATTGTTCACCTTGAGTAGCAGCCTAGAGTGGATGTTGATGAAGAGAAATTTATTTTCATGCCACTTTAAGTCAATGAAATATAAGATGAGAATAAGGGGACGTAACATAGTCCCTGATATTTAAAGTGTGATTTACTTCTTATAATGAAGGTCATGACTTTACTTCTTAGAGAGAGAAAGGTGATGACTTTCCTCCTTGGAAGGTCAATGCAAACTTAGTGCTCTCAGAGGCAACGCAAAGGCAACCTTAGACCCAGAAACGGATGAGAGGCTCTTCCTTGGGAGGTCAATGCTTTCAATTACGGTAAGTGGCTGATGCCGCTGGGGGAAGTAAGTTGTTACCTTGAGGTGTGTGCACTGCTGTTTGCAATCATATGAAAACATTTCCAAAATTCTTGGTGAAATCATATGATAGAATTTATCTGCTGCAACCCCCCACAAAATTTTACTGAGTTATTTACGAATTACCAATAGACAGCATATGATTTTGGTGTTAAATTTAAAAATCCCCAAACTAAAAGGAGGACATTCACACATAGGCACACGCATGCATGTACAGAGAAAAGCTTCCTAGAACAAAAGCATTTGGAGCAAAAAGATCTCCCTCTTTTCCATATTTTTTCTTAAGGCCATTAGCAAAAGTGAAAAATACCTACCGGATCAAACAACAACAATAATTAGCTCATGATAAATGTTAGTAAGCCGAATTATTTCTTTTAATTATTTTGTAATTATGAAAAAGTATAAGCACTTAGATTTTATTTTCAACTTGAATCTGAAGTCGCTGTAATTGGTTTAATATTTTAGAGCTGGTTTTAATTCTAGAAATATTTGAACACATTTGTCATCCATCTGAGGTTACTTGCCCATGACAGAGTTGGGTAAAATATACTCATTTTTTTGTATGTGAAGCTTTCAGAGATTTTTAAAGGAAACATTATTGAAAATATTTCTGGTTTTGCAAACCTGAATAGGAAGAGGCAGGTCCGTAAATACCAAACCTAATAAATCTTTGGTATATCTGATTCTAAAAGAGACGGCGTTCATTTCTTTCATGGAGTTACTATTATAGTCTGATTTTGCAGATATAGAGGGCAAAGCAGAAGGAAATTAAGTAATTTCTCCCTGGTTATGCAACTGGTAAAGGATGGGGCCAATTTCATTAATAAACTTCCTAGTTTCAAGGTCTAGGTCATAGGCTGCTGTACTATGCTGTCCCTACATTCTGGAAGTAAGACAATGTGATCTAGAGAAATGAAATGACTCAGTAAAGTCTACAGGGTGGGAAACTGATTTATTAGTTACAAAGGGTAAGAAATTCAGATGCCCTGTGCTGATGAACCCAAACATGGTGTCCTAGTCTTGGTTTCAGGATTACACCCGAGCCATATATATGCTACAGGCTATCTAACATTGCTTTTTCACAATAGTTTCTAGACCAATCAAGAAATCCACTAACAATATAATTTAAGTTCATTTAGTACATTCTTTAGGAAATAAAAAATGTGACTCTGTGTCTGTAGCGCATTGGTGACAGCACCATTGGTCACATGCACTGAGGCTGATGGGTTCCAACCCGGCCCGGTCCTGCTAAACAACAACAAATGCAACAAGAAAATAGCTGGGCATTATGGTGGGCACCTGTAGTTCCAGCTACTTGGGAGACTGAGGCAAGAGAATCGCTTCAGCCCAAGAATTTGAGGTTGCTGTGAGCTGTGACACCACAGCACTCTACCCAGGGCGACATAGTGAGACTTTTCTCACAAACAAAAAAGAAAGAAAGAAAAGTTTTTCCTCTCTGACAACCATAGGTTGAGGAGAGGGTGGGGAATGTCAT
>CAUYRH010170041.1:0-42620 GCA_963574655.1 Perodicticus potto | reverse complement strand
GAAGTACTAATTTTTCCAGATCTTTAAAGTATGGCAGAGGTACTTTAATAGGGATTGCATTATATCTGTAGATTGCTTTGGGACGTGGACCTTAGCTTTTTGTTTTCTTGTTTAGTTTCTGGGTCCCCTTACATTTTGGGTACTTACTGAGGACCCTGGAAAGGTTCTCTTTGTGGTTTATAAATATTGGTACTTAATGTGTTAGTTGTTAAAAGTGAGGACTTATTTATTTTTGATCCATTTAAATATTGCATTGAGGAAAACATTGCATGTTAACATAAATAACACCTTAGTCCTAATACAAAATTGATTCTTACCTCCTAGATCCCCTGATATCCCTTCTAATGTGTTAGTTTCTACAGAATATAAAAGAACATAATGAAAAACAAAAGTAGTAAAGTGAATTTCATTTCTCTTCCTTTATAATACTTCAGTCTACAAAGAAGCCACAAAGTATGTAACAATGATAATAGAGATTGTTAACTCTTGACTAACCTCAGGCATTGCTCCTTGGTATATTGATGAATCCCTTTATTTACACTAATTTAGTGTAATATTCCTAAATGGAATAGATTTCAAATCTTACAAATTAATTTTTGTTCCTTTATGTTGCTTTTGCTTATGTCTTTGATAAAGCAAAAACAACCACAAAAACCAAACAAAATGAAAAATAACAACAAGTTCACTTCACTCATGAAGGAACTAAAATACTTTTAAAATGTGTTATCAGGTATCGTAGTTTTAAGTATTTATCATTCCTTTGATTAAATAGGCAACCAAACATTATTTTACAGGCTCCAATTATCCCATCTTATAGAGTGTACAAATTTTATTTTATGTCTTATTTTGTCTTTCAAAAAATCAAATTATATTTAAATTTCCCAAGGGACTCTGAAAATTGCAGATATATTCCTTTAACCAATTAAAACAAGATTCATGAAAAAGTTCTTTTTGATGTATTTACATGGTGTTAGTTGTCAAAAGCTGTCAAATCAGAAGAGATGACCAGTCTTCCATAGATGATTTTCTATATGAAAATTTCATCGAATATGTAGCATTTCAATATGAATATTTCAAAAATTGTATGCTTCATAGGAAGTTCTGAAAAGTTTGTTCATGCAATAATGTATTTTAATCTTGGAGGAAATATTGATCAAAAATCTGCCAAGTTTTTCTACAGTTGCTTGTATCACTGTTCTGGGAGTGCTTTGCCTAATGGAATTAGACAGCAATAAAATGTTATCAGCTATAATTTCAGTGACTATTTATATTTTGGCAACAAACCTACTTCTATAATTTGAATCTAGCATCTTCTAGACTAGTGGTTCTCAACTGAGACAGATTTACTCATGAAGTTTTAGAAAAACAAAAAAATCTAGGCTTTATATCAAACTAATTACATCCCTTTGCTTGATGTTTTTGGTATACAAATATTTCTCAGGATTATTCTATGGATCGAGATGTATTATATGTTTTCTTTTTTTAGAGTGGCTTTATTCATTGTTTTCCTTCCCAGAGAAACAACTGTATTTTCTTGTCAGTTGCATTATTCTTGTTATGAACTCTCTTCCGAAGTTTAACTTTTGAAGTGACACTAATAAATAAACCACAGACATTTCTGTCATACACATATTCTTTTTGTTTTGTTTTACTTCTGGTGCTTACCCTAATGCTCTCATATAAACTCTAAACCTTAGTTTGTGTCTTCAATACAGAAGGACAAATAATAAGATCTTGGGGGGAAAAATATACCAGACATTTCAAACTATCAGTACATCAAAGCATAAATGCACGTGTGGACAATACCAGTGCAGTGGAGCCAAGATTGTGAGAACACTTTTACGAGCACAAGAGACAGCGTCCTGAGACTGCTAACATGAGAGCCAACTGATCAAGAATTTCATGTTTCATAAGACTGTAACAATTGATAAAGGGAATTTTATTGTGGTTATTCGTGTAAAATATGGTTGATTTTGTTTTCATATTCTATTAACTGGATATATACTAAACCTCTTGCTTTAGGTAGCTAAGCCATAATAATTTTATAAACTTTGTTCTTTAAGTGAAATAAAACATTTAAAAATTGTAGTAGATTCTAAATGATCCTAGAATTTGGGGACAAAGCTTATTAAATATCCCTGGTTTTTGTGGTAATATCAGGTCAGGCAAGTTCATGAACTCATTCTAGAAAAAGTGCTACATATTCATTGCTGAACATTACTAGAGATACATTCAGAGCACACCATTTGGGAAGCTCGGCCCTGATTCCAACGCCTCGTCTACCCTTCAGAGAGCTATCTTGGAACTTTTTCTGAAATGGCCGTCAGAGCTGTCATCATATAAGGTCTGAAAACTAAGCATATGACCTTATCCCAGACAAAGTGCTTTGAAGGGTGGACAAGGTACTGTTGTCAGTGCATAGTTTCCCAAGGAGAGTACTTCAAATGGGACCATAGTGGTATTCGGCAATGAGGAAAGTAGCATTTTTTAAAAATGAGTCTGTCAACTTAATTGTCTGACCTTGTATAGTTAATTGCATAGGTTCAGTAGCAATGTATCAGCATATTATTAGACAAATGGATTGTATGTTAAAGGACTTTCCTGGAGTGTCATATGTGCGAATAATGGTCATCAAATTATGGGCATTTGGGGGAATAAGGTTTGGCTGTTTTGTGGAGCCAATGCCTGCCATTTTCTCTCAGGAATACTGGCCTGCTGTATGGTTTAAAGATCCCAGAATTTTAGGTGACAAAAACGTTAATTGCTAAAATGTCAGAAATTGGAGGTGTCCAAGAAAAGAGGAATTCACTCAAATTTATAGACATAGCAGATGAAATATAATAGATATTTTAGGGCACGTAGACTATTAAAAATTCAATTCAATATTCCACATCAAAATTCTCAAACAGAAATTAAATTTGTGGACTTAGTGATGTTCCTCATTTTATATGTATAGTTAAAAAATTAGATAAATTTTATGAAATGGGAAAATTCCCAGAGCTACTGAAACTGGATCATGAAGAAATGGATAGTCTGAATAGAGCTATATAACATGAATAGATTGAATCAGTAAATAGAAAACTACCTACATCTGGCTCAGGCTGGATTGAATTTGTTAAAGAAGAATTAATACTAAATCTTCACAAACTCTGTAAAACAATAGAAGAGGGAATACTTTTCATATCATTCTATAATGTCAGTATTATCCTGATACAAAAACTCGACAAATACACCAAAAGGAAAGAAAATTACAGACCAATATTTTTGTTCCTCAACAAAATACCAGCAGACAAAATCCAACAACTTATAAAACAAAGTAGAGTAGACACTGTGGACAAGTGGGATTTATTCCATGGACATAAGATTCTTCTATCATCTGAAAATGAATTAATGTAATACATAATATCTACAGGATATAGATCAGAACTCACAAGAAAATCTCAAAAATGCATAGAAACTATTTCTCAAGATCAACATCCTTTTATGAGAACAGCAATCATTGAACTGGAATTGGAAAGGAATTTCTTCAACCCGATAAAGGGCATGTACCCAAACCTCCAAAGTTAATACCATACTTAATGATGGAAGACTGGATGCTTTAAATCAGGAATAAGATGTTAACTCTTGTGGCTTCTAAATACCATTTTATTAGAGGTTCAAGCCATGACATTTAGACAACACAACAACAAAAGACATTCAGATTGGAAGAAAAGAAGTAAAAATATCTCTCTATTCAAATGGCATGAACTTTCATAAAGAAAATCACTAAGAATCCACAAAAATAGGTTAGAACTAATATCAGGGTTGCATAACACAGGACTGATATACAAAATCCAATTGTATTTCAATGAGTGACATGAAAGCATAAATAAAGCAACAATTCTGTTTACAGTATCATCAAGAGTAAACTACTTAGGAATAAATATAATAAATTAGTATACAACTTATACTCTGGGCCAGGTGTGGTGGCCCACGCCTGTAATTCTAGCACTCTGGGAGGCTGAGGCTGGAGGATTGCTTGAGCTCACACGTTCGAGACCAGCCTGAGCAAAAAGTAAGACCCCGTGTTTCCTAAAAATAGAAAAACTGAGGCAAGAGGATTGCTTAAAAAATAACAAAAACTTATACTCTGAAAATAAAATATTTTCAAAATTGATTAAGCAATATTTAAATAAATGGCAAATCATTCTATGTTCATGGATTAGAGGATTTAACATTTAACATTAAGAGGGCAATTCTCCCCAAATGACCTACAGCTTCAACACAATCCCTATAGAATTCTAGCTGATAATCCCTATAAACTGAAAATCTGATTCCAAAATGCGTATATGGAGTTCAAGAGATCCAGCATAGCAAAAACAACAATGAAAAATAATAATAAAATAAAATAATTTATGCTTTCTGATCTCAAAACATACTATAGAGCAAAAGAAATTAAGACATTTTGTTTGAAGCCCAAGAATAGATATATAGGTCAAGAGAATTAAGTTTAGAATTTGGAAATAAACCCATACGTCTAAGACCAAATGATTTTGTTAAATACACCAAGACCATTCAAAGGGAAAACAGTGTTTTCAACAAATGGTGCAGGAACAAAGAGATAGCCATCTGCAAAAGAATGAAGTTGTACCCTTACATCATACCCCTTACAGTAATTATCTCAAGCAGACCAAATGCCCAAATATGTAAGTGAAAATTATAAATACCTTAGAATAAATATAGGGGCAAATCTTATTGCTTTTGAATTTGGCAAAGGATTCTTAGACGATAATAAAAATACAAGCAATAGCAAAAAAATAAATTGTACTTCATAAAAACTAAGTTTGGTGCTTCAAAGAAAGTTACAAGCTAATTATAAAATGGGAAAAAATATTTGCACATTATTTCTCTAATAATGAACATGTGTCTAGAATAAATTTGTTAAACCTTGCAATTCAATTATTAAAAGACAAATAACAAAATTAATAATGGGCAAAAAATGTGAGAAGACATTTCCCCAAAGAAGAGATACGAAGAGCCAAGACTACTTATGATAAGTTAGTTGTTTCCCATATTTATCCATCATGGAAAAGCAAATTAGACCACACCATGCTATTTTTCACTTATTAAGGTGGCTAAAATAAAAAAGACAGGTAATAACAAATGTGGGAGAAAATGTGGAGAAATAAGAATACCCCAAACACTGTTCATAGGAATGTAAAATGACCCAGCTGTTCTGGAAATGTCCGGCAGTTGCTCAGATGAACACAGAGTTGCAGTATGACCCAGCATTTCTAAATCTGAGTGCATATCACCCCAAAATGAAAACTTGGAATGTGACAAAGGTATACTTTTTTGTTTTACATAAGCATTGTGAAAAACAAATTTTGTGTAAAACAAAAGTGTATACCCCAAATGGAATATTATCCAGGCATAAAAATGAATAACAAGTGCAACATAAAACATGAAAGAACTTTGAAAACGTTATAAGTGAAAAAAGTCAGTCACAGAAAATCCAGACTGTATGATTCCATTCATATGAAAGTCCAGAGTAGGGAATCTATTGATGCAAAATGTAGACTAGTGGTGAGTAGGGCTGGAATGGGAGTAGGAATGTAGGACAGAGAAGTGGTGGCTAACAGATGCATTGTTCCTCTTCAAGGTCATAACAATATAATGAAATAGTTGTGGTGGTGGTACCACGTATCTGTGAATATACAAAAATATACTGTACTAATATACTGAAAACTACTTTAACTAGATCAATTACATGGTACATGATGTATATCTCAATAAGCTATTAAAGATGTAGCATGGTTCTAGATTTGTAAAAAAATTTTAAGGAGGTCTATGTTGTAAATGAATACTTCTGTGTACCTATATCAATAATCAGGTCAAACCTTAAGAGACTAGTAATATTTTATGTCAAAAATATTCTTTCTTTGATATTACTATAATGAAAAGGAGGGGGTAATAGAAGATATAAATTGCAAACGTTTTGAAATGTCTAAATCCTCTCTAATGTATCTATGTCTATATATTTGCAGAAAACTGATAATAATGCACATTATTCCTGATCATAAAAATACAAATTAATTATTCAGTGAAGTTCAACTTATTGTTGCCCTAGGGATTTGGCAGTTCTGCAGTTATTTATAAGTTTATTTCAATATTTCTTATATTCTCATAAATGTGAAATATTTTGGTATTTTGTTTTTGTTTTGTTTTTGGAGAGACAGAGTCTCACTCTGTTACTTAGGAAAGAGTGCATGGAGTTATCCTGCTCACAGCAACCTCAAACTCCTCTGCTCAGGCAACCCTCCTGCCTCAGCCTCCTGAGTAGTTGAGACTACAGGTGTGCACCACCATGCCTAGCTAATTTTTTTCTATTTCTGGTAGAGATAGGGCGTCACTCTTGCTCAGTCTGATCTTGAACTTCAGAGCTGAAGGAATATTCCCAGCTCAGCTTCCCAGAGTGCCAGGACTACAGGGGTGAATCATTGCAATCAGGCCTGTCTGTGATATTTTGAATAATGCTTTGAATGGTACTATCTTACTGGCTCTCTTGTATAGTAATAAGTTAAACAACATCTTTGACACATTTCCATTTTTCACTTGTGTGAGAGTCATGAATATGCCCTCTGTTAAAATTATCTTCAAATACTTCGTCTTCTTTATCTTTCTGGCATTTAACACAAAGTACATAATGGAATGTAGTGGAGAAAGGAGACGAATCCCTGAACATTTTCTTATTTCCAGGCATCTTTTCCTTTCGTTCATCATAAAAAGCAATCTGCATACAATGTAGTTTACTTGAAATTTTTTACTTTAAAAACAAATCATAACTTTTCTTAATTGGTTTATTGATTCACTTAATGGTTTATTGAAAACTTTCAAGAGGGTAGTAGAGATATATTTGTTGACTCTAAGCAGTGTACCACTGATTGTCATAAAAATTATGTTTTTAAATTAAATTTTTCAGCACTCCAATAATATAAATGAAAATCTACCTGAACTCTTAACTACAATATTTTCATACAATAAAAATGGAGTACACTATAATAGGCAAAACGTTTTAATTGTCAAGAATATTTTATTATATTTTCACAGATACATGGTGGTTTTTATTAGCAGATTAAAACAAAGAGAAAATTGAAATAAGTTCACAACTTTAAAAACATAAGCAATAAATACAGCACTACAATTACCACTAATTTTATGTACAATGGATTACATTTAAACAAATACTAAATTCCAGAACAGATATTTTATGAATTAAATGCACTGGAAAATTACTTCAGAAAAACAGATTTAAATTTTTAGAAAATTAATATATAGCTTCCACAAGTAATCGCAGAAAATGGCAATTTTACGTTTTAAAAGCTAGAAATTCCCCAAATTAGTTTCACATACCAAAGAAGTTCGCTTCTAAAAAGTATGAGATTTACTTTTCTTCCCCAGTATGATACAAAGATCTTAATTAGCACTTCAGCTTTAGAGAAGTCTGATATTTAAAATCTTATTCCTAAAACTAACACAGATTAATCATGAACTAACTGGTACACCTCAAGATCATACGATAGGTGAACTTTAGCTACAAAAGAAATATGATCTAAACTTAATATGATGCAAACACAACAATACTTGAAAATTATGATATCATTTGGTATAACATTCTCTGACAATTCAACATTTTCTACTGTTGTTGAGACTTGATAGTTTTTCTAGAAGAATGCTGAAATACATGAACTTCGTTAGCAAAGGATTTTAATCTATTCCTTGGAATAATACAAAGCTAAGAATTGACTTTATTAAAAGGATTTTTTTCTTTTAAGCAGAGGAAAGTCTTCATTTTTATGAACGCTTACTATGAAATCCATAAATTTTAAACTAAGGGATACCTTTACATGTATAGATAAATTGCAATATTCACCAGACCACTTAATTCCTATCACTTAGATATTATTTCATGGCAATTTCAACTGAATTCTGAGCTCACGATATATTGACAGCTTATTAAACAACTTATAATGATTAATCCATTAATTTAATCAATTTTAAGCAGCTTGACACTTTAAAAACATATATACATAATGACTTACAAAATTGAGTTTTACAATTTGAAATCATTCTTTTTCTTAAGAGACTATAGTGAAAAATAACATTAGAGAAACTGAATCCCATTTAAATTCACTAGCAAGGCTTTCTTCCGCATTTATTTAATCTATAACATTTGAAAAAAATTAATGATATATTCAAGTCTTTCACTGGTTTGTACGAACAGGTACAGTAGCTCTATTAAAATATTAAAACATTGCATATGATATACATTCTATTCTTCTAGTCTTTTTTTTTTCTTGAATTACCTGGTACATTTTCAAAGTCATGCATCTTCATATAGTAAAAGTCAGTAAAATAATATTTTAATAAGGTAAAACTCTAAGAGTAGCAGACTGGCATTAATTACAGTAGTTGTTTAAAATTCCTGGATTAGAATATCAATTCCTCGTCAAAATAAAAGGAGAAATATGTCAAGCACACCTTGATTAAAGTGTGAATCAACAAAACAAAAATATTCAATAAAATAATGGCCTTATCACTTTGAAATAAATATTTTATATCTTATTATAGATGTTTCTGTTTTCTTAGTTTTCAAACTTCTGATGCTGGCATCTGGTTGTCATTAAAATATTTACCAAATATAGAATTTTACACTCTTATAAAATCAGCTCAGACAGTATCAGATACTAATATGTATACATTATTGTATTATGTATTTGCTTTTTAAAAATTACCTAAGTTGTGTGTGTTTGATTTGAGAATATAAAATAAAAGAATGGAGTATTTACAAGGGCACTTTTCATATTTTTTTACAAAATTGCAAGAAAATAAGAAATCCTTCATTGATTTCTTTTATCAAAATGATTGCTAATTTGTCTACACAGTAGAAATGGAAGGGGCAAAGCGTCTATTTACAGATCCGGGGAAAACCGATTTCCTCCCACTGGTGTAGTAAGACAGGAAGTGCGTGATGAGGCACTTTCTAACATCCACCACGATGTCTCCCTAATGACACAGATTTGGACTGAAGAACACATATCCTGTTTACCAGTTCTCAAGAAGAGATCCGACATGGGGTATAACTGTGATGTGCATGTATAGTAAATGAGTGAGTAGCTCACAGCAATTCTCATCAATTGCTTTTCTTAGATAAAAGAGAGTAAGACAATGGGGATAACTCACTCTTTGGGCCATTCAAGAAGGTAATTAGAAAAAATACTAAGGTACTTTCCGGGCAAAAAATTCAACTGTTCTAACTGAGATGTAAGAAAGATTTTTAAAGCAAACACTCAAAAATTATTTTTTCCTTAAGTCTGTAAGCCTTAGCTAGGCCCTTTATGGAAACAAGAGAATTATCAAGCCCAACGTGTACATGAAGTTTATTTTACAGCCATTCATGTGTGAATTCATGCATGGTGTGGAGGAGCTGGCTCACACCAACCCACAAGAGTTGATTAGGCTTGTCTTTTCTCCAGTTCCACAGTCCACGTCAGGTTGGTAGTCTGACATCAGTCATGGTGAGAGTATTTCCTGGAAAACATTACAAACCAGGATTTTTTTTCTTACATGGAGCTGGTTGTTATGCAATAAAATATTATTGAATTCCTGTGATGCTTTTCTTTATGACATTCAAAAAATTCATTTAATACTGAAGTCTTCTGGATGTAAAGTCATGAATCCAAGTCTTTGAGTTAGAAGTGGCACAAAACAGGCAATCATCTCTCTGTTTTCAATCATATAACTTTTCTGGTTTTAAGATAACATTTTCAACATCATGGATGCTTTTTCCATTTAAGTGTTCACTAGGGAAGTCATGACTATAACCTGGAACGTCACTGATTGTTGACACTGTGTAAGATGCGCTACGGAGAGCATCTGAGTGGGAAAAACTGTTTCCAAATTGGATTTTATATTGATTCCAATTTCTTCTCAGAATTGCTTGAACCTATCAATCAAAAAAGAACAGAAGGAACAAAAGCAGTCCATTAATTGCAATGAAGATATTATATTCGAAGAACAATAAAAATAGGCTTTGTAGACAAACATTAAAAAAAATTGATGTTAATTAATGATTAATATTGCTTTGTTTTCTTAATTAAAAAAAAGAAGCTTAGTAAACCATCTTTTCATTAGGAAATATGTTGCAATGACTTTAGATTCCATTAATATGTTTTGTACCATGCCTTGTCTTCAAAGCTTTAACCATGCATATGTATATAATGCTATCAAATAATTAATCTAGCAACTCTCCCATTACCAGTTTACAACTTGTAGTTTTATGTTAATGTCTTTATTAATTGAATGAGAAGATAATTAATGAGAGTATAAAAGAAAAGAAACAGAAAGTAGGATGTAGAAAATATAATTCTTCATCATCATTGGCAACAGCAGCAACTTTTTTTTTTTTTTTTTTTTTTTGAGACAGAGCCTCAAGCTGTCACCCTGAGTAGAGTGTGTGGCATCACAGCTCACAGCAACCTCCAATTCCTGGGCTCAAGCGAGTCTCCTGCCTCTGCCTCCCAAGTAGCTGGGACTACAGGAGCCCGCCACAACACCCGGCCATTTTTTGGTTGCAGCCACCATTGTTGTTTGGCCGGGCTGGATTCGAACCTGCGAGCTCAGGTGTACGTGGCTGGTGCCTTAGCCCGTTGAGCCACAGGTGCCGAGCCGACAGCAGCAACTTTTTACTGAAATGATCATTATATGTCAGGAATTGTGCTATATTTTTAAAAAAGAAAAATAACAAAGTACCCATGGACTGCCCATAAATACCCATGAAGAAATAATTACAAATGGGTTAAATATATGGTGGAAACAATGGGAAAAAAATGTTCAGGAATGTGACTACTCCACTTTCACATATTTGGACCCCCCTCTGCCAAGTGAATGTAAAGTTCAATGACTCATCCTTCTCTGAAGTTAGAGATCAGGGATAAATAGGTCATATATAGTGATTGTGGTTTTAATTGAATTGAAGACAATCAGGTAATGTTCCTCTCCTCAAGTCAGTAGGCACAAATGAGAAAATTCCAATACATCTCCATGCTGATTACCTGGATATTTCCAGGTATGATGAGTGAACAGACTGGCTTTGAGCAGTCTGCTTCTGGGTTGTGAAAGCATTAGTCAAATCTCTGTGACCTGACCTATGCCTCCCCATAGCGTGTGTCACTGGGAATGGTCTTTGCCAGGCTCTCTATGGCTCCTTGATCCTTGGATTGCTTCCCCAATAGGAATCTAAGCATCTAAAAACAGAATTCCAGTAACTCATGGTCTATATACTCATCAAATAATTGTCAAAATTTCTACTTCTTATTTAGAATTCAACTTTCTATTCACTATATTCATGCACACAAGTCAATATTAAGTCTTTAAAAAGGGCTTACTTATTTTTTTGAAATGGTGAAGAGCTTTTAGTTTTCTTTTTTTATACAGGTGTAACACAGGTGGTACCCCCCCTTCTCTGCCCCCTAGTGTATAGCTCTGCCCACCTTCCAGGGAAGAGAAGGTTGAGTGAGTAGCCTTACTATTTGTCCAGCTCAGGAGTTAACTGTGGATACATTCTTTTTATTGCTTAGAAGTTTCTAAGGCAAGTGCAGGCTGATGTATGCTGAACGGGCTTAACAAATCAATATAAAATCTTTAAAAAGGGATTACTTTTTCTTTTTTTTTTTTTTTATCATTTTCTAGTGTAATAGGCCAAGAAAACTCAATTCTGCAAATTGTAAACTTTTTATGGCAAATATATATTCCTAGGATGTCTAAAGTTTTGTAGATTCTTCCTGTTAGAGTCTCCTGGTTCTGTCACTTTAAACGAACACAAAGTTTTACTATCTCATTTCATGTTTTTAGCATGTAGGAGAAAAGGAAAGAGCAAATATAGAGTCTACAATTTCTTTAGGTAGAACTCAAGATTAGAACTTGAGTTAGTTTCTCTCTATAATTCAAAAATTATATAATTAAAGTATAATAATATGGCATCAAAAGGTACATTTTATGAAGCTCAGCAATGTCAGGACTTTCAAGCTGATTTCTTTATATGGGGTAACTATATTTGAGGGAAATTGTTAATATTCATATAAATGTGCTTTGAAAATAAAGGCACTTAAACAAATATAAATGATTCATCTTGTAAACAATCATGTGTTGTTTCCCCTGATTCAGTAATATAATTCAAATTCTATAAATATCTAAATTAGATAGCTAAAATACCTAAATTTCTAAAGTAAGGTAATTTAAAAATAATATGTGTACACGTAATATCCTCAAGAACAGAGGCAAATGACAAATTGGGCAGTTTTAAGTGGTGAATTTGTTGGAGATTTAAAACAAAAATGACTTTTACCGAATTATCTATATATTTTTGATGGAAACTTCTTGATCCTTATTTTTCTGCATAATACATTTTTTCTTACTGCTGGACTGATTGAGTATGTAGCTTCTGATTGAAAGGAAGTAGAATGTAGCTTTCTATAAGAAATTCTACGTAAATGTTGGGAAGTTGACATGAAACAATTGTCATGAGTCCAGTACTACATTCTTAAAGTGAAGCTCAAATTCAATTCTAAAAAGCAAAACAGGTTTTGAGATATTTTACTGTTTACTCCTGAAATATCTGCTTTTATAAGGGTTATCACCCTATGTCTTCTTTCCAACTAAATCATCAAATAAGCAATAGAAATCCAATTTTCTGAACTGCCAGGTCTATTAAAAAAAAAAATTAAAAATAAATCTAATTAAAAAGTGTCAGGCCTTGTAGGCTTCATATTTTTTACATCATTCTTTGTAAGGATGTTATATTTTTCATCTACTTCTAAGACAAATATCATACCTATTTTTCAAAGCAAATTTATTGAAAGTGGCTACTTTTTAATTATTTTTTTGAGACAGGACTTTGAAAAATCCTATAAAACTTTAGACATCCTAGGAATACATATTTGCCATTGAAATTTGTGCTTTGCAGAATTGAGTTTTCTTGACCTATTAGACTAGAAAATGATAAAAAATAAGTAATACCTTTTTAAAGATTTAATATTGAGACTCAAGCTGTAGCCCTGGGCAGAATACCGTGGTGTCACAGCTCAATGCAACCTTCAACTCTTAGGCTGAACCAACCTTCTCGCCTCAGCCTCCCAAGTATCCGGGACTACAGGTGCCTGCCACAGTGCCAGGCTATTTTTAGAGATTCTCGCTCTTGCTCAGGCTTGTGTCAAACCTCTGAGCTCATGGAGTCCACCTGCCTCAGCCTCCCAGAGTACTAGGATTACAGGTGTGAGCCACTGCACCTGGCCTTAAAAGTGGCTACTTTTAACACATTTTTTTTTTTTAAGACAGAGTTTTGCTGTCGCCCCGGGTAATGTGCAGTGGCAACCTTCCTCATTGCAACTTCAAATCCCTGGGTTCATCCATCCTCCTTCCTCAGCCTCCTGAGAGCTGGGATTACAGACCCACACCACTATGCCTGAGCAAATGATTTTTTTTTTTTTTTTGAGACAGAGCCTCAAGCTGTCACCCTGGATAGAGTGCTGTCATTGTTATTTGGCGGGCCCAGGCTGGATTCGAACCCGCCAGCTCAGGTGTACGTGGCTGGCGCCTTAGCCCGTTGAGCCACAGGCGCCGAGCCAAGAGCAAATGATTTTTAAAAGTACTTGACATAGTTGGAAACACACAAAATGAACTTGGCAGGTGTTTCTTCATGTTATGAGAGTGGGAAAACTAAGAGGCAAGGAGACACAAGAGGAGGGATTATAGTCTCTCTGAAGATGAGATATGAGTCATGCTCAGAGATTGCGTCACTAGAGATGAACTAAACGAGATGGATATCAGAGATGTGAAGAATCACAAAGGATTTGGTAACAACCTGGCTCAAAGACGTTTTTATTATTGCAATTTTCTAACGCCAAAATGGTCTCAATTTTAGGACATGGCAGAAGATCAAGGTTCTGTGTCTCTTTTGCTTACTCAGATAGAGTACAACAGGAGTGTTAGGCAATTAGTTGGCTATTCCCTGGACACACTTTCTAAATAAAAGGGCCAATTTGAGAATTTGATTCCAGTATGATTAATATTCCTGTTAGTATGTATTTCTGAAAATGAATATTTGTAAATCTAGTAATCCAAAATATACTGAATAGCTAGTAAAGATAGAATAGGGTGCTAAAAACTTTACAATCCCTAGTTTACATTAGTCCTTAAAAACCTGTTTGAGGACCTTGCTCTTATTATCTGTTTAAGAAAGGCAGACTCAGATTTCTGAAAGTTCTGAGCATTTCCCAAAATATCACAGCCAGGAAGAAAGTAGCATCTTTGGTGTTTAAATGCATTGATGTTTCCCATCACAAAACATTATGCTAATTATTATGTTTTGAATATTTAAAAATTATGCTTCATAAAAACAAAATATTTTTCTGTAGATACAGAGGTATACCTTTCATATTTCATGCATATTCTTTGGAATGCTTTCCATATCACTCTCATCTGTATTTAATGATTAAATCCTATATAGGCAGCATATGGGATTGTCTAATTCAGTGTATACAACAATAAATCTGTAGAGGCACATTCACTGCATTCTCTTGTCTATACTTCTCACTGATTTCAAAAAACAACTTCTCAACCTCTGCGTTGCACAAGAGTTATGGAAACACCAATTAAAGGAATGAAATAAAGTCTACTATGTTTGACAGTTCCACACCCTAACAAATAAATAAACATATAAAATAAATACCTATGGTTTGAAATTAAAATATATTTTAACTTTTAATTAAAATTAAATGTTAAGAGGAGAAAAAGCAAAATATTACTTAGGCAAAGGAAAACATTTTATTGTTTTTCAGAATGTGTACATGATGTCCAAGGCTCATTGTTTTATAAGAATGGCTGTCATAAGTTATGCAACTGGTTCCATATGTTCCCCATCTGCATTTGATCTGAGCCAAAAGGCCAAGAAGCTTTGTGATTAGATTCACATTTATCAAGTGTTCATGTCTCACTCAGTTGCCGTCTGGATTTATAAACTTGATTCCATTTTGCAAAAATCTTCCTATAGGTTAAAATTTGTCAAGTAGATTAAAAACATCTAAAGAGCTAAGCTGATGGAGCTCAAAGGACCGAGGTATAACTCAATTCATATGCATAGAAAATATGGTACCAGTTTTTAAAATGCTTAAAACTTCCCAAGTTAGGAAAGTCTTGGATAAAATCTGGAATTATCCAAGAGCACGTTGCCTTGTTATGAATTGGAGCATACAATTTTAAATTTCGTAACTACTCCGTCTTCTCCATGTATAACTCAGAGTTTAATTGTTTCTAATCCTTTAGTACCTTCTGTAAAATTGTTTTCCAAAACTGCATTGTAGGGCAAAGAACAAAAAAGAGGGAAAATGAGCTGATATTATTTCCTATAACTGATCCTATTTCCTATTAGATTGTATATTCTATGAAGTTAAGGATTACCTAATATTGTACCTGGGATAAGTCCAGACTTAGTAGGATTCAAATGGTAGTTCAAAAGAATAAATGAATAAAAGTCACAGACAAAATACTTCAACATGAGGCTGACTTTTTCCTAGCTTGGAACTCTGATATGACCTGAGCTACAGAAAAACAGATTCTATTAATCTTTTCTCTAACAGAAACGCAATTTGAAATAGTTATTTCTTGGGAATTTATAACTCTATCCTATTTTTTAAAGGAAAAAATATATTCTACATGTAGAATGATAGAAATAATAAAATCAATGACCATACCTCTCCATTAAAGAAGCAGAAAATTGTAGAGACCAAAAGACCCTGCAAAAGAAAAACAGAATTATCCGAAGTCAAATGGAAAACTATACATTTCTACCAACTTGCAGTGTAAATGATGAAGAATGAAACCAATGTTGCATGAAAATTTAGTAGCAAGTTTCTAAAGCTGCCTTCTTGTTGTCAAGAACTCCATACCTGATAGTGCATAAGAATGTGCATGACGTAGTCATAGACTTCCTCTGCAATCCTTCCTTCGGGACGCCACGGAATCAGCACAAATTCAATGCCAAGCAGTGGCACCAGGATAAGAGTGGCTCTCACAGCTTTCATGTAGAGATTGGATTCTGCTTGGTGTGTAACTTTTAACTTGGTGATGAGAACACGCACAATATTCAGTAGGAAAAAAAGATTCACCTACAAAGAAAATAAAATGGCATATATAAATCACCTTACACTTATATTAAGAAACCTTATTAAAGGATCATCGATCTTATAAATCTCGGGCTATTTTTAATGCATAAGAATATGTTCTATTAAGGGTGTATTTGTCTATGATTTTAATTGGCATATCTAGAATTGTGATTTATTTATTTAACAAGTATATCAATTTTAAAGAACTTCTATTTTAGAGAAACGAAATTAAGGTAGAATCACTGTGGAACATATTCAGTTGAGAAATATTTGAGTGTTTTTATCAGCTCATTTTCTCATGCAATTAAAAAAATGTTTCTAAACTAAAGCTTTGAAAATTTTCAGCTCAAAGAAAGAAAATGTTTAGGTCAAATTCTAATTTTAAGGCATTACCTCTCCATCAGTGTCCTTATGATATATGCTCCAAATATATATTATACCATAATAACGATTTTCTTTTGGGGGGAGGTTTATCCTTATGTTTCTTTTGTGGACAATAATATCACTACCACCACTCTCCACAATAATATTGTAATCCTCTTCATCCTTAGGGAAGACTGAGTCATAAAATTGATGCTGTTTATGTTCAGCCTAGGTTATCCTGAGTTAAAAACCATTTGGCATTCCACGGTGCCTTTGAAAATATAGTATCATGAAGGGAAAGGGATCCTGCTGAAATACATTCCTTTCTCTTTGTCTCTTTTCCTTTGTTATTTTCACCCAAGTCAGTATCTTTTGTTTTTGCCCATTTTCTCCATGCCCATTCCCATTCCTCATGCCATCCACAGGAACATGGACTTTAATCCCAGAAGAAATCCACGGCAGCACCTGTCCTTCTTTAAAGAATCTTAAAATTTCTGAATACAAACCAATATATAGTTTATATGTATGTATTTCAATAAATTGTAAAAGTAATGGTAGTATCTCCTTTAATAAAGGAAATACATTAACACATAATACAAATTTGCTAATATAAAAGGGCATGTGTTATGAAATCAATGGGTCATAAAAATAGTCTGCCACTGTTCTTAGAGAATTCAAAGGAACATATGCTTTAAAAATATACAGCTCACCATGGCCCTGATGTATACACATCTATAAAAAGTAATATGTTTACAGTCACAGGCATGTGATGAAGACAAAAGCAGAATAAGCCCTTTCAGCAGATGTAAGAATGAAACATGACAAGTCAACATGTCAGCTGTTACTCCACCCATCCAAATGTATTCCTGCCCTAAGAATTCATTGCTGTTCCAAAGTTTCACTAAATTAAAATTACTACTATTCCATAGGAGAAAAGATAATGCTAATAATGCTTATAAATTTATAATATAAAATATTTTATAATCCTAATATATAAAATCACCAATTATAAAAACAAAGTAGAAATGTTCCGGTTTAGATGTCTGCTATATGAAAATTTTTTTAATGCAAAGTATTTCTCCATAATGGCAAGTATGATTTAAAATGTGAAAATAGAAAGTAGAAGCTAGAATTGACCATAGAATTCATCTTTCTGTTAGCTAATCTGTAAGGATCTGTGTCACTGTGAATTGGATGCTTTTTTTCTAGGCTGTTTTTCACATACTACAGTTTTCAGAATTATAATCCCTTTGTCTTCATTTTGTGTAAATACTTTCATTTATTTTAAAGAAAAATAGAAAAGGAAGTTTAAATTTCAGTTGACTATTTCGTCCATCCAAGAGCAAAACTAGTAAAGGAGAAAAGAAGAAACCTATTTTTACTGAAACACCCATACAGTTCTCATCATGACATTTTCAAATTATAATATCACCCCAGGGTCATCTGATCTGAAGCTGAAAGAATCATCAGTACAGTGGCTGTAGAAAGGTTTCTGGAAGCCATTCTCATATAAGAATGGCTTGGCTCGGTGCCTGTGGCTCAGCGGGCAAAGGCACCAGCCACGTACACCTGAGCTGGCGGGTTTGAATCTAGCCTGGGCCTGCCAAACAACAATGACGGCTGCAACCAAAAAATGGCCAGGTGTTGTGGTGGGCACCTGTAGTCCCAGCGACTTGGGAGGTGGAGGCAAGAGACTTGCTTGAGCCCAGGAATTGGAGGTTGCTGTGAGCTGTGATGCTATAGCACTCTATCCAGGGTGACAGCTTGAGGCTCTGTCTCAAAAAAAAAAGAATGGCCCCATCACTTAACTATGCCCTGAGGTGACCCAAATATCTCTCACTGAACCTAAATTAAATGTTTCTTCCCTCAACTTCCCCTTAGCAAGATCTCAAAAATGCTGAAGTCACCCCAATACCACCCTGTTCAGAGGAAATGTTATGGAGGAAGTGTGAGTGAAAAAAATTGATTGTGGTTAAAATTGAAAAACCACAAATTGTGTGTGGTTTGGATAAAAACATGTGACCATATGAAGGATTGCTAGGAACCCTCCCAGGAGCTTAGATTTGTCTACGACTGAAAAGCAGCCCTGGAGCTCAAACAAGAACAGTGCAATGCAACCTGGTAGAAAAATAGATTCCTTAATCTTGTTTTAGGCCAAAAAGATGGAAAAGGGTTATGAAAATAATGTGGATCTTTACTTCTTTTCTTACTGAGCAGTTTGATGATAAGCTATATACCTGTATGATGAGTTATCCACCCCCATCAGCTATTCTTCTTTCCCATAGTTGACCCGGACAGGTTTTTTAAGGATTGTGTTAGCTGCTGTCAAATTTTGCACTTGTTAGGTGCTTTACTTCCAGAACCTCTCTAATTTAGGAGTCCAAATCACATAACCCTCTGGGAAGTTAGATCTTTTATAATAAAATGTTGTCTGGTATTTGTTTTAGAAATTCCTGGGTAGCCCAAACAATGCATCTTAATTTTCTTGAGTTCTCTTAGAACAGAATTTGGTATCACACAGAAATTACAAGTGAAAAAAACTTTATTAAGCCATTTTTTTTGAGAATTTATTATTAGGAACTATGCTAATCACTTAGTAGAAAATATCTTACTGAATTCTTACAATACCCTGTGAGGTATGTACTATTATTTCTTCACTACAGATGAGAAAATTAAGTCATAGGGAGGTTTAAGAACAAAAAAAAAAAAGGACTTGGTTTGAGAAGCACAACTAATTATACCAGAGCCAGGATTCAGTGCTGGCTCCTTGAATACAAAGAATACAAAGCCAGGCAGTTTCAGGGTACAGTTTAAACACAGTGTGTCAAATACATCCTTAGTATGTGGGGGGAATAAAAGAAGGAAGTACTTCTGCCTTTGAAATTTTCACTATAATCTACATTAAAGTATATTAAAATTTTCATGAGAGCATAAAGCCTTTCATGAGAATGGCTTAAAACTGACAGATTTGAACAGTGACAGATTTAGACAGGTTTGTACAGTGTTTGAATATAATCATACAATAAATTGCAGCTGGCAAATATAGCAAAATGATAGAAGGATTTCATATAACAAAGAGTAAAAACAAGAGTCAGAAAGCTTTGCATTTTAGATGAGAAATATAACACCTTTTTGAATATATAATTTAATGCCAGCTGCAACTGAAGGACCACTCTTGGAGGCTGTAATTGCATTATGCTCTCTGTGAGAGAAAGCATGCTAATCTGTATTAATTAATTTTCCCATTCAAATAGTGTAATAAAATCCCTGACTGTGATTTCTCCTTCCCTGCAACCACACTAAAGATGTCCAATTGGTTCATTTGCATTAAGTGCTAATTATTATAACAATAAAATGGCTTAAGCAGTAATCCCCTTTGTTGAAGTCAAGCCTTCTCTATTGGAATGCTACTCTTATATGGGTGTATTGGCTTCTTTCCGGTGCCGCACCTCCTTACTAGATCAGCTTTCTGTTCTGCTCTGTGCCCCCAGGAAGCTGACAGCTGTGGACTGCCTTGTTACCTAGGCTTCCTTGCCTTCTCACAATTGCTGCATTGGGCTAATGGGGAGAACCAAAAGATCGAACAAAGGAAGAAAGAAAAGATTGAGTATTTGTTTCTGGTTCTTCTTCCCTGCCAGGCTGTGGTTTGCACGGTAGATGTTTTCCTCTTCCTAGGGCCACGGCTCCCTCAGTGCTCATCCAACTCTAGTAACACTGTCCCGTCCACTCTTCAGGCCTAGGCATGGTCACAGTGTCCCACTGTTGGTCCGGATGCCTCTCTAACCCTCTCAGATTAATTCTCTTGATTTTCCTGCCCACAAATCAAATACGACACCTTCACTAAATTGTATGCATTTCAGCACTGTGGGCACATCATATGTGGCCGCTGGGATCCTGAAGGACATCACAGGACAGATGTTTCAGGAAATACAGTTGAAGTGTGAGCAGTGATGAAGAAAGGAGACTTTTTGATTACATACCAGTAAAGCAGCACAAATTGGGCCGTGGATTATGTAGAGGAGATGGGTATCAGAACTGATCCAGCAACTAGGGAAAAAATAGGGACATTAGGTTGAAGATATTCATTTTATTTAATATGAATAAAAATCGCAAAGAGAGATTATCTTACTTGTCATTGTAATATAAGCTTCTGGCAACAGCGTGAATGCAAGCAGGAATCAGGGGAAATCCTGTAAATATCAAATAAAAAGAAAATAAATGGAAGCTTTCCATATAGATTGAACTTCTAAAATATCCAATGAAATGTGAAACTGCAAAATATCCTAGAAGTAAAAAAAAGAAACAAAAAACAAGTCTAGTCACCATGTGTTTATTGAATATATATTATCTGTGTAGTAAAGCAATAAATATGACAAACTATTCAGTCTTTATATTTTGCATTTTTTTGTGTATAAATGTTTATACGTTTTCTTCTTATGCAAGTCATTTTGAATCAGTGGACTCTTGAGCTTAACGTTCATAAATATGCTGCCTAAACTGTAAGGCTTAGAGGAAACTTAGCATTAATAGACTTTCTGTGAGAAGGAATCAGCCAATATTTGTAGATTATCAGATATGGGAAGAAGTTAAGACTGATGGGAACTTCCACTTGAGAGACAGATTAATGGTAAGCCCTTATCTGAAGAAGCAGAGAAGGAAGAGAAAAAGATGATTTTTATATCACAATTTTTGTATGCTTTAAACATTCTAAATCAGATCTTTCAAATATGAAATGAAGAAATGTTTTAGAAGTTAACCAGAATATACTAAAGATCCTGTGTGTGTACATGTGGCTCTACACACACACACACACACACACACACATACAAACAGATGATAGATAAGTGAAATTTTAGTTTTATTTCTGGAAACTAGACCTGCTGAATTCATTTTCTGCATTTTACATTTTGCATTATTCTAGTTTTTTCTAATGTGCCAGAAATAAATTGCCCTTTGCTTTGTGAATAATACCATGTCAAGATATTGTGTGCAAAAAAAAAGATTTTAGAATGCTTTTATTCAATTACTCATACAAAGTGACAATTTTGAAAAAGAAATATTTTTAGAATGGAACGTCAAAGTTATATAAGCCTAATGCTCTCATTTTACACATGACAAAGAAGAAGATTCGGAACAGGGCACTAGTTCCCTAACTTGTGATTCTAATTCTGCGGTATTTTTATTTTTATTTTTTGGCCTGGGTGGGATTTGAACCCACCATGTCCGGTATATGGGGATGGCGCCCTCCTCCTTTGAGCCACAGGCACCACCCTAATTCTGTGGTTTTAATCATTACATATTCTGTGAAGATATAATATTCATTGGAATACTAAATAGAAAAATATCTATTATTAATTGACTAATGAAAACAAGGAGACAGTGATACTTAAATATTTCAACTTATAGCAACAAGCAAAAGTTAATTACCTGATATTCTTTCAAAATGATTAATCATAAGTGTATTTGAATTCCAGAGGAGTATAAAAGCTTTTTCAGTCAATTGAATCTGTAGATGTACAATGGCACTTACCCCAGCCAAGAAAATAATACCACATCAAGTGTTGCTTCTCTGCAAACACAGCCACCACGATGAGTGTGTGTAGGTAAATGCCTTCACAGAGCATCCAGAAGTAATTACAGCCCATCAAGTAAAGATGAATGAACTGGGACACTTTGCAACTAACCTGTGGGGGAAAATAAAAATTAACATTTAGTTGTTTCTGAATTCACATGCACAGCAATGGTCTAGTTTAATTCAGGAAATATAAAATTTTTTTTCCTCTTTATAAAATCTTACATATTAATGATTCAAATTTGTAGTATGTTAGTCTTCATAAAGATCTAATGATATCTCTAAAGGTTTTAGCCACAGACTCCAAAGATTTATAATGGTATATCTCAAAAAAAGGTGTAAATTCCAAATCTGCTTCATTTAGTGGGATATGTATGTTTCCATTGTTTTTTGGTTACTATGTAGCAATAAGTATAAAATTTTCACACACTAGTAACTTTACACCTATTTACATCTATATTAATATGTTATCATGAATTCCTTGATTGTTATATTCTGTTGGGGAAAAAAACTTAATTTTTAAAACCACGTCATTAAAAGTTTATGTCTTTGAATGAAGAAAGTAATAGAAAGTTTTGAATATTATACTACTCATGGAAATAGTAATGTAATATTCAAAACTTTCATTAATTAAATTAATAATTAAAGATTTGTTAATTCTAAAGAATCTTCTTTGTCTTGTGTAAAACAAGAGCATTAGGCTTATATAACTTTAATTAAACTTTCTATAATTAAATTAAAAAAATAATTTAATTTCTGGCTTGGTGCCTGTGGCACAGTGGTTACAGGGCCACCCACATGCACCGAGGCTGCTGTATTCAAGCCCTTGCTCAGGCCAGCTAAACAGCAATGGCAACAAGAAAATAGCCGGGTGTTGCGGTGGGCGCCTGTAGTCCCAGCTACCTGGGAGGTCTGAGGAAGGAGAATTGCTTAGGCTGCTGTGAGCTGTGATGCCACAGCACTCTACCGAGGGCAACATAGTAAGACTCTGTCTAAAAAATCATCATCATCATAATAATTTAATTTCATATTAAATAATAATTTAATAAGTCCATATATTATCCTATCCAAATATTGGATTTGAAGGTTTCAGTATGTGAAAAGAAAAAAATATATAATTTTCCTTCCTCTTTTCCTGAGGTCTCCATTTTCTCTTTTCTACTCTTAAAGAGGCAGGAGAAGGGAGGTTCATTTATGGGGTAAAGAAAACACAAATGAGTAAGAGATACAGTTTATTCTCCAAACAAGGAGAACAGATTTAAAACTGTTGCAGAAACACATTGCCTTTCCTATCAATTCCAGTTTTCAATCTGGAACTCAGTAAATATTTAGTGACAATTATTATTATTATTTTAAATAAATTGTTTCAATACAAAGTAAATTGGAAAGAAAATGCACAGCAAAACAAATATTGGATTATTATATAATAGTAATAATAACATTTGCAAAGGAGTTAACTTAAAAATAATGTATATTTGGCTCAGCGCCTGTAGCTCAGCAGCTAGGGCTCTAGCCACATACACTGGGGCTGCTGGGTTTGAACCCAGCCCGGGTCTGCCAAACAACGATAACTACAACCAAAAAAAAAAAAAAATAGCTGGGTGTTGTGGTGGGTGCCTATAATCCCAGCTACTTGGGAGGCTGAGGCAAGAGAATTGCTTAAGCCCAGGAGTTTCAGGTTGCTGTGAGCTGTGATGCCACGGCACTCTCCCCAGGGTCACAGCTAGAGACTGTCTAAAAAAAAAGTATATTTACATATATTATTTTATTTAAGCTTCTAATAATCTTATGAGAAGTGTATTATCATTAGCCATATGTTTTATAAGCAAAAAGCTGAGTACCAGAAAAGTTAAATGATTTGCTAATATTCACACATTAATCAAAGCTACAACCTGAACATTAGTTTTATAATCCCAATTTTGTTTTCACTACTTGTTTTCACACAATGCTTCCTGACAAGAAGATATTTGAAAGACCTCCCCTTCATTACATGTACCTGTAGAAGGCATGGCATTCATTTTTCAATAACATGCATTCATATTAACTGCAACATTAAAATACTCCCAATGGTAAAAATGAATTAATAACTATACATGTATATATATAATACATTTCAGCTTCCAATTTTTATCTGTATCGTGTTTAGAATTTTATATCTAATTGGGTTTCTAATTTTTGATTTTATTTAAAAATTAATCTATAGACTCTTAAGATCAAAAGCATTTAGAGCATGCTTCAGAAAAAATATTTCCATGCAGGGTATGGGTGATAGAAACAAATAATAAATTTTTCCAAAATAATTACACTATAATTTACAATTTGTATATTTAAGCACATCCTGGTATATACATGTGAGATTTAGAATTGCTTACTCTGCAGCTTTATAACAAACCTTTGAATCATTTTGTCCTAGGAAATTTTACTCTGAAATAGCAGGACATGGGCCGGGTTTTATATTGCTAATTATACCCCAGTGTGTTCCTAACCCAGTGACTTTGCAGCGGAACATATACACGATGAAGCAACCCGGATGCACATGTGCAAACAATGTAGGGAAATTAAAAATTCTGGAAATTACCCTAAAAGCACACATAAAACACAGTTGAGAGTGTTGTTTATTAACTCATTGGGTGAAAATTCCTTCCCTTTCCTGATCCCAGTTACTAGATAACTTATTCTTGGAAAAAACAAAACAAAACACTTTATACACACACACATCAATACTGTGAAGATTATGAAAATCGATGATTAAATAATTTGAATGTATGTATAGGTATGCAGATATTTTAATTTAAACATATTTACATATACATAAAAGTGTCACAAAATGCACACATTCAATAAATCATTTTAAACTATGTATTTAAAATATGGCTTTTAAAGAAACAACATATAAATGTTTATGAAAACTGAGAACTTTGTAGCTCTTTTTAAAATTTCACACTTTGAAGTTTACTGTTTTGTGGAGATTTATAATTCTTTTTTTTCCTGGTTTACTGGCTTTTTAGTCTGCCTGATACTAAAGGTATAACTTAATTTAAATATACCACTTTATTTGCTATTTTTTTCCAACTACACAGTTAATAGCTTTGATTCTTTTTCACTGGATCGAGTAAATGTTATGTAGTCATAAACCTTTATATCCCATTAGCAGCAAGATTCTACAACCATATGAGGTGAAGGTATGTGTAACATGTATAAATAATTGAGTTAAGAAACTCATTCCTCTTTTTGATGTTTACTTTTTGTATGTGGCAGAATTTTGAGAAAACGTTTAGCTTTCTAGGTTGGGATAGATCTGTATATACTCTCTGTTTTCAGACCTGAAAATACATGTGCACTTAATTACACACATAATACAGATATCAGCACTCCCTCCACTTCCCCACTAACTCCTTGAACCTAAGGACACCCTCTTGTTTTACTTACAGGATTTGTGGCTACTAAGGCCTGGTTGTTGGCCACCGCAGTGAGATGAATGATTGTTACAACAGAGTTACAAACAAAGGAGAAGAACAGGTTTTTGTGTAAGGTGATCCTTTGGCAGCTTAGGCTCCTAAAAGGCAAGAAAAACAAAGTGTGTTGACATCGTAAAATGCTTTTTATTGATCGTCATTCAAATCAGATAGTTTCCTAATTCAGAGCAATGACTCCAATTCTGGAAGAATTATTTTTTTTTCTCCCCAAGAATCATTCATTATAAAAGATTAATTAGGGGAAACTGATTCCTTAAGACTTAAAGAGGAATGAATTGCTTTAGTGGAACAGACATACACAGGATCAAGAAATTTGCCTGTATAAGGCTTCCATGTAGTTTTTTTCTAATGATTTCTGGACATGATTAATATTTTACTTCATTATGCAAATCCAGAAACCGGGATTTAGGGAAGCGAGACAATTGATCAAAAATTTCACAGCTAATTAATTTGAACACTTTTTATCCATCAAGTTTTCACATGAGCAGTGCTCTTCTCTTGACCACATACAGCTTGTTTTGTAACACACATGTAGGCTGTGTTCCCTTAGTGCTGGTGGTGATTATGCAGACCAGCCCTGTGAAGGATAGCAATGTGTTTAGAGTCGATTAATAGATACAATGTGGATGTAGCAATCAATGAGGTTTGCTTAGCTTTACTGAATTTTTCTAATTGGCCCAACCATACATGAGATCCGTGATAAAATAGTGCAAACTCAATGGAGTTCCTCTTGGATAAAACAAAAGAGAAGAATTATCTGTGTGGAGTTCATGGAGAAGTAGATTTTAGGAAAAAGTGCCCTTGATGATAAGTTGTGCAGCTCATAAGACTGAATTCGTACTCACTCCAGCCTGACCATCCACTTGCCTATGCTCAGGCATTGCTTTCTTCATTAAATATTTCTCAAAGACTTATTACAGAAACAGTTCTAAAATAAAGAATATGATCTACTTAAAGCTGAATACTTAATGTCAAGTCTGAACACATATATAGGGAGACATGAAGAATCATTCCATTACAGACATAAAGTCTTATTTCATATATTTTATAAAATTATGCAATTAATCCTGTCAACCTACGTAACCCACTGCATATAATTAAATCCAAAGATGTCTACTTTGGAAATGTTAAGAATATTTTTACTTGATTTTATCACTCCATCCTCTTATCCTGCATAGACTGAGTGCCCAGAATTTTAGAATTGGGATGTCATGCCAAGGTATCCTATATTTAAAAACGCAAACTTTAGGCTATATTGACCCTGAAATTTTTTCCACCCGTAGGTCTGTAATTCTATAGATAGCTCTATATAAAACCCCTAAAGGAATTCAATTCAAATAAATATTTGTGGATTGTCAATACATGCCTTCAACAAAAGCGTATGTTATTAAGGAAGATCTTCATGGACAAGACGGCTCGAGGAATGATTGTTAAGGGTGAGTAAGACAGTAATGTACCGACGAGTGCGTGAAATCTCGCCAGAATCCACCAAAGCAGAAACGACGGCGAAGGGCTAGTATTTTCATATTGCAGACTTACTCACTTTGACTTGACTTTGCAGCAGGTAGGAGGAATGAAAGGCGGGCAGTGATCGAGCCTTATCTACAGAGTATTGATATTTTAAGGAAAAGAAGAATTTTGGGGCGTTTTGAATAAAGAAGTGGCATGATTCCTGTCATTAGTTAAGGAAATTCAATACCAAGGAAAGGACAGCCCTCCTTTTTCATAAAATGCCACAGCAGCAATGTGATTACTTTGTGTTCACTGAGCGTGAAGGGAATTGATAAATATGAGAAAAGAAAAGATCTAGTTAAGAATATTCTGTGTAAATCAATTACATTATGTGTGGCTTATTTCTTCTTATATCAGTCTTCTATGATGAAAGTTTTGGGTATATGAAACTTGTGCACGTGGTCCTATTTTAAAATGCCTGCTTTGAGCTTACCCCGTGCCTGTGGAGTGCCAAGTATTGTTGAGGAAGAAATTGCTCTCTCCCGCAGTTATACACTTTTTTAGTAAGAGAATTTAAGTAACTTAGCTATCATCACAAGAAAAAATAAAATAAAATGTTTTTCTTAGCTACACAGTTTTGCCCTTTTCTGCTAAATCTCACTTATATCTTTAGTTAAGACACACACACATACCTATAGCCAAAATTTCATAGTTCTCAAATTACGACCAAGATACTGAGTAGGTTTGCTTAGCAAATATGATGTAATGGTAAGGAGAAAATTGGAATTGTGAAAAACAAACATTAAAGAAGACTTTCAACAGTAACAATGCATGATGGAAGAGCTGAAATATAGTGGCTAGGAACATAAACATTTATATTTTAAGTATAATGATATATTAATAACATTCACATGTGAAAAGATAGGAGCCAGTAAAATAAATGGTAAGGTGAAATAATTAATCCAACTCTGTGTACATTTAAATGACCTTCTCTTCTATGTGACCATTTGTGTTTCTGTTCCTCTCAAAATTCCAGCTTTCCCCATGACCTTGCTCCGACCTCAATCTGTCTTGAAAGGTAAGTACTTAAAAGTGACTTGTTAGTGTATTTTCTCTTCTAAATGTGATGGTTGTGAGTACAGCCACAGAGAAGTGATTGCTTCTTCTTTTTTTTTTTCTTGAAACAAAGTCTCACTTTCTCACCCTCTGGTAGAGTGCTGTGGTGTCACAGCTCACAGCAACTTCAAACTCTTGTACTCAAGCGATTCTCTTGCCTCAGCCTCCTGAGTAGCTGGGACTACAGATGCCCGCCATAACGCCCGGCTGTTTTTAGAGATGTGGTCTCCCTCTGGCTCAGAATGATCTCGAACCTGGGAACTCAGGCAATCCACTGGCCTTGGCCTCCCAAACGCGTGAGCCACCACGCCTGGCCTTTCTTCTCTTACTGTGATAAAAGGATATGTGCGGACTGCATTTCCCTTTTTAGACTTAAACAATGTCCATATGGGAAAACTTTTGAAATAATAGAATGAAATTCACTTGAAATGAACTTAATATCACTGATTTACACAGAATATTCTTAACTTATACTTAAGTTATTTCATTATAAAGACATACAAGTTTGAGTGTTTAACAAAATAATCCAGAAAATATGGTCAACCTGGATAACCTACCCTAGGTAACTCAAACCAAAGACTTCTGCTTTGGAAACCCTGATATCTAGGTTAGTTGTCCAAATTTTAATAAACTGGACCACTGCCAAATCATTTCATTTTGTGTTATGTAAATGTGTCCTATTGTCTAAAATATTAATCTCTTGCTTTAGTTTCTTCCATTTCTGCCTCTAGGAACTGCAACTTTAACTAACGCAGGCAGATGCTATCTGACAAGTGGTTTCTATCGATGCCTAGTGGTAAAAATGACTCAGATTTTTCTGGTGATGCATATTGTTTTCCTCTAAGCATATTCATTAACACATCTAAGTGGACTGGTATGAATAAAATCAACGTGTAAATTAACTGATAAACAAATGTTTTATTTAAATAAAACCCTAAATATGTATGCATTTTTTTCAAATGTTAACCTGCAATCAACTTTACTTACTTTAAATTCTTTTTTTTTTTTTTTTTTTTTTTATCACAGCACACAGCAACCTCCAAGTACTGGGCTCAACCGATTCTCCTGCCTCCGATGTTCTCATTGTATTCTAAATATTAAAATCAATTATTTTATAGGCTCAAGAAAAGTTTACAAAAATTCTCTGTTTTCTTTGAATTTTATGATATCCTATTCTACCTCAGCATAACCACAGAATATAAAATGTGGTCTGTGGGTCTGGATTGTTTTCCATTTCATATACCTTGCAGAATTATCTTAGAACACTATTTCAATATGCAATTTTGGCAAGTAGAGTCATAGAAGCACTTGGGTACAAGTGTGTCAACAAAATTATTACATTTTATATGCAATGACACCATGTCTTTTCAATTATCTTTTGGAATAATTAGAAGCAGGTAGTTATCAAGTAAGGATACATAGTTCAGAGAGTGAATCTAAACTCTGCCATACATTTGTAGTATGGCTTTGGGCAAGTTATTTGAGAACTCTAATCTTCAATTTCTTCATCTATAATTTAAATAGATGTACTTCATGAATTGGCTTGAAGGTTAAATGAGATATATCATTTTAAACACTTAGTATAGCACCTAACCCATGATGAACACTCATTATTAAGTTAGTTAATACATTTATCAGATGGCTGATTTTAATCAATACTATACTGGTTTGCTGTCACAAATAATAAAAGAGCATGAAGGTTCTTCTCAGTAAGGTAAAACTGCCTCTGTATTAAAATTCTGTTTTAAGTAACTCAAAGAAGCAGTAAAGAAACATTATCTTTTTCTTACAAAATAGAATTAGAAAAAAAACAATTTCCCTGTGATGAAGAGCAATAGACAAAGCAACCTAAATTATCTTCCCAAGGACTTTCATTCTTCCTATAGTTGTTACTGAATTACCGAGTTCACTACTAGGCTGTCCCTGAATATTACACGCTTCATCTTCAAAGTTCCGCCACTATCGTGGACAATAGCCTTGCCTTTGGCTTCCATCTGCTTTTGATATGAGCTAAAAATTTTCAAACTACTTTCCTCAATATTAATTATGAGCAAAACAAACAATGAAAGGAGAGAATGCACACAACACAATAATATCCCAGTCTACAAAGTATTCTCTTATTCTCGTTTATCTAATTTAATTCCCAAATAATCAGATCTTTCCCCAAGAAAATACTAGCCATGAATACAAAAAGGAAAACTCACGCCAATCTAAACACTGCCAAAGACAACAAATGTATGAAAAGAATAAGAAGTATGACTATCTCCTTTCTACTGAATGAATACTTGAGTTGATTGGATGACCAGATTATGTATGACAAAAAGTATTTGTAACCTCTATCAATAGCTAGCATTAGGAGACTGCGGGTGACCCATCTGGATAGATTAGAAAGAGCTTTCAATCATTCGAATTGGAAAGTCCCTCTGGAGGAGAAATGGTGTGTCTTCCCCCATCCTGCTCCCTCCTTCCCTGCCTTTACTTTCAGGGATGCTTAATTAACGTAACATAGGAGCGCTGGGCTGCATATGGAACAACCATGGTCATTTTGTGTTGCCAACTGATCCCCTCTCATTTGTGAACTGCTCTGATGGGAGCGCTCTTCTGGGTCTCCTCACAGGAAGGAAACCAAAAGAAGAAACAGTATTTCTGAATTCTCTGCTCTTTTGATTGTGTCCTTGGCTATGCAGGAGCTTTTAAAATTGATCCCGTCTCACTTATTTATGTTTGTTGTTGCAGTGTGCAGTGATTGCTTTGGGGTCTTCTTCATGAATTCGTTACCTAGTCTGATATCTGTAAGTTTTTCTAACATTTTCTTACATAGTTGCCTGCCTTAGGTTTAAGTCTTTCTTCTAGTGTGAGCTAATTTTCATGAGTGATGAGAGGTGTGGATCCTGTTTCTGTCTTTTATATGTGGCTATCTAGTTTTCCCAGCATCATTAATTGAACAAGGGTTATTTCCCCCGGTGTATAATTTTTATCTGTTTTGTCAAAAGTCAGATGGGAATCTGAGGACAATTTTATCTTTAGGTTCTCTAGTCTCATCTATAAGTCTATATCTCTGTTTTGGGGCCAGTACCATGCTGTTTGGAGTTTAATAGCCTTGTAGGATAGCTTGAAGTCTGGCAATGAGATGCTTCCCACTTTGGTTCCTGAACTCCAAAAACAAACATAAACAAACAAACAAAACCCTTTTTAGAGGTAAAATTTATAAGAATAGCAGCCACCATATTTTGAACCCTTAGACTATCCCAAACACAGGGGTAAGCACTTTAAAGTTATTATAGTTTTTTAGTAATCTCTTAAAGTATCATTCTTTTTGAAGCACGTTTCTCAAAATTATGCCCATATTGTGTAATCTGCTGAATGTGAATGCTGACATTTTTAAGGGAGCAATAAGGCTTGTGCTGACTTTATTATTAATTTGGTCCCTTATGCTTTATTCTTGTGTAGTAATGTATTTTTTTTATTTTTATTTTTTATTTTTGGAGACAGAGCCTCAAGCTGTCACCCTGGAGAGAGTGCTGTGGCCTCACAGCTCACAGCAACCTCCAATTCCTGGGCTCTAGCGAGTCTCTTGCCTCCGCCTTCCAAGTAGCTGGGACTACAAGCGCCCGCCACAACGCCCAGCCATTTTTTGGTTGCAGCCGGCATTGTTGTTTGGCGGGTCCGGGCTGGATTCGAACCTGCCAGCTCAGGTGTATGTGGCTGGCGCCTCAGCCTGTTGAGCCACAGGCGCCCAGTCACTGTAGTAATGTATTGAACACTGTTCTAGATACTGGGGAACCATTGAGAAAAGTACAAAAAAGGAGGGCAGTGCCTGTGACTCAAAGGAGTAGGGTGCTGGCCCCATATGCTGGAGGTGGTGGGTTCAAAACTAGCCCTGGCCAAAAACTTTAAAAAAAAAAAAAGAAAGTACAAACAATGACTCTGATCTCATGTCATGTTAGAATATAAGGTAAATAGGCTCATAAATGAAATAATGTAATACCAGATAGTGGTATAACCTTTTCAGAAATTAAGACGGCATTAAGAGATACAAAAGGACTGTGGGAATACTCAAGATAGAACAGAAACCAGAGAAGTTACAGCAGGAGAGTATTCCAAGCAGAGAAGGCACCCTGAGTCAAAGTACTGAGCTTAAAATTTTTGAAAGGCAAGAAAAACAGGCAATGTGACTGAATATAAGGGAAAAGTACATTGTTTTATTTTTCTATTTTATAGATGTAGAAAGTGAAATTTCAAGAGCATGACCGACAAATGATTCTGAACCTTATACTCTTTTTTGCTGCATCTTGGATTTGTCGATTAATGGAAAACTACTTATTTTATTCTCTATTTTTCTTAGTATACCCATCTCTTCCAGATAAGACCTTTAATGTTTGACATCTTAACGTTTATCAGCAAATGTTAGCAGCATTATATCCAGGAATTCCTGATTCTTATTTTCCCTAAATACTAAAACGTTGTTATAGTTCTGAGGGTTTATTTTTGCTTTCTCCAGATATACAGTCATATCTGTGAGCAAAGTCTAGGAAAACAAACTATGTCTCCAAGAGTAAAAAACCCAATTGCAAAACATATTATGACTTTTAGGAGAAAATTTTATTTCTTTTTGTTCTCTGTTTCAAATGACAAAGTTTTAATCAATTAAAGTAACTATATAATTTTTACACCAAGCAATGGATCATCAGCTTTGTTAAAATGATTTATTCTTATTCTATTTCCATGAAAATTTAGGAATGCTTACATAGAACTTATATTATAATTTTCTCAATCATATAAATTCTATTCATAAAAGTTGCACATTTAGCAAAAATATCAATAGAAATAGAAATATGTGGTTTTTAACATAGATTTATAACTTTAAACACATATTATTTAAAATAAGTCCAAACTCTCTATTTTGATTAATGTATTTGTTTCATATTTCCATACCTGGCTTTCCTTTGTACCAAAACAAAAGAAGAACTTGTTTTTGTTAAAGCAAATCTATTATGTTTGCACTACCCTGTCCTATTCTAATCTGATACTCTAATGTGGAAATGCAGTTAGTTTATTATATAATTACAGTGAACATATTGTAAAAGTTTTCCAAACAATTTTATATTTTTAAGCTGTTGCAACACACAATGTGGAGGATGGGGTTTTTAGTGTATTTATTGAAATTCGTTAATTTGGAGATAGAGTCACGGAGTGTGGTGTAATAAAGCATTATTTTAAAAAGCTATAGTTAAATAAACAATACCCAATGTTAAGCTGGAGAAAGCCTGAAATACACGTAACAGAATAAACAGTGCATAACACATTTACAATGAATGAATGTTCCTTAAGTGTTGATTAAGAATGCAAGGATGATGCTGTGTGGGCAGTGACGGGTCTGCTATACAGGAAACGCTATACAAATGCTTTTGAACTTCGCCCTTGTCAAACCCTCTGACAGTACAAAATTGCAACGTTACAGATTTACTTAAGTGAAAGTTGCCCAAACTGGTACATTGCCAAACGATTTGTAGAATGAATGCCGGGAGTTTCAGTGTGGAAATTCTTTAGCTAATTAGTTGTGTTTAAATTTGATTTAAAGATTGAATCATGTGGGTGGTGCCTGTGGCTCAGTGAGTAGGGTGCTGGCCCCATATACCACAAAAAAATAGCTGGGCATTGCGGCGGGCATCTGTAGTCCCAGGTACTCAGGAGGCTGAGGCAAGAGAATCACCTAAGCCCAAGAGCTGGAGGTTGCTGTGAGCTGTAATGCGACAGCACTCTACCTTGGGTGACAAAGTGAGACTTTGTCTTTACAAAAAAAAAAAAAAAAGAAAGAAAAAAAATTGAATCATGCATAATTTTCAGGAAAAAAGCTATAGCTTAAAGAAAAAGCTATGCTTGCTCTAATTCAAAACAAGTATGCAAAAACTAAAAAAAAAAATTAGAGTTCACAGTATTGTCTAAATAGTATATTCAGATATAAACCAATAAAAAAAAGTAAGAATCTGGACAATTGGTCCTAAAAAGCAGAAATATAAACACTAAAGTGGAGGATGTTTTGTCCTACTCATTGGATAGAGTTGAGGGTTCTTTTATTTGTTGAGGGGCGGATTGCTGAACTTTATTTGGGACCTACGGCAAATAGCTAGAAAAGATACTGTTGTCTATATAATTACAGATCTGCAACTGGGCTATAATTGTTTAGAATTAGTGTCCAAAATGTTAGCAAATATATTCTTTTAGGGGGAAAAAAGGCCACTTTTTTTCTTATACTAATAAAATAGATGTTATATGCTCTGTTTTATGTGCAAGAAGATGGAGCCTTTTGTCTGAGGTGAAAGTAAGAGGAAGGTTGGCTATACTCTCAGATTTTAAACAATAATTAAAATGCGATCTGTAACTAATTCCAGTAAAGTTTATTTATTTTTTTTATCTAAAGGGTTCTGCTCTGTTTTTCCAAGGATGATTACAAGAAAGTCACTGCCTCTCAGGGCTTGGCAAACTCCAAAGCCGTGTCTCTTCTCTTTTACCCTCCCTCTTTGCTCACTTTCTTTTTATCTCCTGCTCCATTTCCTTTAATTAGCTCCAATATAAAACTGAAGTATGTCAGGTGGTGCCTGTGGCTCAAAGGAGTAGGGCTCCGGCCCCATATGCTGGAGGTGGTGGGTTCAAACCCAGCCCTGGACAGAAAAAAAAAAAAAAAAATCAAAACCGAAAGTGTGTCTGAGGAGTAGTGTTTTATGTTCTCTGTTTCTAATTTAACGCGTGGATGAGTAGTAGACGTATCTCTCTCTAAAAAAAATAAATAACAAACAATATCCTAAATCAACTTTTTGTATGGTTCTTTGTTTTTATCCGGGTGGATCAGTGACCCTCCATTACCAAAGGACGGGGTGGTCCCTATACCCGAGACTAAGCAAAGATGACTGCAGAGGTAGGAACTGGGTTAAGAAGTAGAAAACATGCTGATAGACATTTTTACACAAAATGATTCTGTGTAAAACATCAGCTCCACTGGGAATTGTTTTCAGGTTAGTTGAAATACAGCTAATAGTAATCTATTGCTCCTGACTCTACAAGAACATGCTTCATGAACCATTCACTTCTAGCATTTTTTTTTTTTTTTTTGAGATGGAGTCTCATCCTATTGCCCTTGGTAGAGTGCTATGGTGTCAACTTCACAGCAACTTCCAACTCCAGGATTCGAAAGATCTTCTTCTCTTGCCTCAGACTCCCGAGTAGCTCGGACTACAGGCACCTGCTGCAATGCCTAGCTCGGTGTTTGTTTCTTTTTTAGTGGAGAAGTGGGTCTCAGTCTTCCTCAGGTTGGTTTCGAACTTCTGAGCTCAGGTGGTCCACCCACCTCCAGTTATGAAAGTGCTGGGATTATAGATATGAGCCACCACAGTCAGCACTTTCAGCATTTTCGGAGGTGACCTGGTGGTCCTCCTTGGATCTAGCTGCAGTCTCCTATCTTCTTTTACACAAATAGTTCTAATGATTGTATTTGTAAGACTCTCAATCTAATGTTTTTCTTTGTTGATGGAGAAACAAATGCCAAACTCAAGGACCTTGCTGAAAGTCATAGGGCCTGGAAGGAGCATTAGAGAACTTCAGGTCCAGGTATGAACCCAATTATAGAAATCACTCACTTCAACATTCCTAATAGATGGACAATTAATTTCTGTCTTAAAGCGCTGAATGACAGAAAGGTCAATTGGTCAGTTAGTGGTTCATTACAATTTGTTTAATTATTAGGTTTTTATAAAATTATAATTGTGTCATTTTTTTTCTTTTCTTGTTATGGGAACAATGTATTCCTGATTCTAGTCAGAAATTCATTAATTTGGAGATAGAGTCACGGACTGTGGTGGACTGTATTCCTAGGACTCTGGGAGGCCAAGGAGGGTAGAGTGATTGAGCTCAGGAGTTCGAAACAGGCCTGAGTAAGAGGGAAACCCCATTTGTACAAAAAAAAAAAAAATTAGTGGTGCATAGTTGTACAGGCATGTAGTCCCCACTACTCAGAAGGCTGAGGCAAGAGGATCACCTGAGCCCAGGAGTTTGAAGTTTCTGTGAGCTAGGACGCTGTCCCATAACATTCCAGCAACGTTGAAACTCTGCCTGAAAAACAAAAAACTGATTGAGTCCCGACTGTGTGCACAATCCTATTCTAAGCTGTTGGAGGTCTAAAGAAACAAAACAGATATGATTCTTGCTCTCACAGAGCTAATTTCATGATATTCTTTCCATTATTCCAAGTGTTTTTTTCAGTAGACAGTTCTGCAGTGTATATATTAGAAGTGTCTAAATTCAAAGACCACCAATTCATCAGTATGAATTCAAGTATAAAGTAAGCTATGTGGTATCTGTGGTCATCAAAAAACTCTTACTACTTTTGCCTTGTTTGCTTAGACATAGGTTCTTCTGAAATACTTACACTATTAATTTGATTTAAAAAACATGTTCATTCATTACTTATTTTTACATGAACGTCGTAAAAATTTCTTTATAAATGTGGTATATCTAAAATTAAAAATCACTTTCTTTAATTTTATTTTCTTGTCTTTTAAAAGAAAACAAAATTAAAGAGCATGATTTTAATTATTATATAGAACATTGTTTTTTTAATTTTGTTTCCTACTGGTGTAATATGCCTACAGGGCTAAATATCTATATTAAAATATTTTAATGGAGAAGACTGATAATAATGCCAATAATAGATACATCCCCTGAACTAGACATTCTGTTTAAGATTGCATTTCCCTGATATTACTGCTGTTATCTCAGGCCTTGTAACAAATCTATGATGTAGGTACTAATATAATCTGCATTCTAAAGATGTAAAACTGAGGATTAGAGAAACGAAAGAACTTCTTTCATGCTACTCAGCAAATAAGCGATAAAGGCAGAACTTGGGACCAGTTCTGCTTGCCTAGAGTACACACTTTCCTATAATGATGTCTAGACATATAAAAAATGCCATTTTCTCATGATTTATGGAAAGTCTGAGAATGCATAGAATAAAGGACGATAATTAGTAGGGGATTTGCTTCTTTTTGTTCAAAACCTCTAAACAGAAAAAGCACAGATTGGGAAGAACCCTGAAAAAGTTAGGTAATTAATTAAAAAATAAATGGAAATTGGATGCTAGGCTAAATAATCACTTCATTATTTAAGGTTTACAATTTCTGTCTGTTGAAATCCTACCCATCACTGACGAATTGCTGTCATCTCTTTTGGAATGAAGATTGTGTCTAAAAATTCCATTTTTAAAGCTAATTAGCATGTACATGGTGAACAATTTTAGTTAAAAAAAAACTTTTACATAGATGAACTAAACTAATTCTGAGGTTTCAAATTTTAGTCCCTCAATTTAAATTTAAAATTACCTGTGAATATGAACTGAATGATTTTTGTTTATTTAAATACATTAATACTGACATAGGAAATATTGACCTTGATTTTCTTTCAATTTTTAATCAATAAGAAATTTAGTTTACCTGTGGAGATTGCTCTAGCTTGCAGAATGCTTTAACAAATACTAACTTCCCTCATATTATGAGTATGTATTTTGATTAAAAAACGACTTTCTTTACAATCCTTTGTACTAACCTACTACTTTATTCATCAACTCTTGGGCGTGGAAGGAGCATTAGAGACCTTTGGGTCTGGCTATGAACCACAGTATAGGAATCACTCACTTCAGCATTCCTAATAGATGAACATCTAATTTCTGGCTGAAAACCTTGAAGCAGAAGTGACAGGAAGGTCAATTGGTCAATCAGTGATCAATTATATTTTGTTTACCTGTTGGTATTTTTCTTTTAATTGAGAGAAATATTATTTTTTCTCTCCTTTTTATGCAAACTACATATTCCTACTTCTAGTCATTTGGTTTCTTCTCATGACTATAGTTTGTTTTAAATTAGGGGTGGCATTCTATTCCCTGAGGTCAACCATATTTAACTTGTAATTTTTTTCTCCAAGAAAAATATTAAGATAGTTTGTTTTGTTCTGTCTTAGCACCTTGACACCCCGATCAGCTGATATTATAGTCTTCAGTATCTTCTCATCCTATTAAGCTAATTCTTACAACCTCTTTTCCTTTTACATAGTGAACTAGGTGAATAAGTGGTCTGATTAGAGGTTGAGCATTGAAAACTACACATTTTCTTGGTGCTGTCTGGATTGCAACATTGTTTTTATTTGGCAGCCCCAAATTGCCTCATTAATTCACAAAGGAGGATTTGTGCTCTTAAATCTTAGGTTCTTTCACATGAAGAAGTGTTGTTAAACTTTGCCCTTGACTTTATGGAATTGGTCTAAGACTCTGCTAAATTTATACTTGTTGGGCCCATACAACTTGGAATTCTAGGAGACTATTGTTTTCTTTCTGACTACTGGTTTTGGCATGCAATACAAGCTATACTTAATTTTATCTCTTTCAAAAATTTAATGTGCTTGGCTATTATGCTTTATGACATCAATATAAAAAGAGACAATTTAACCTGAAGGGTCTCAGCTGTATTGGTTTTTAATTTGCAGAGATGGTGGGATTCCGAATGGTAACCAAAATTTTAGCCATGTCCCCTGCCTTTCATTGTAATTTCAGAAATATTACAATAAGCAATTCAGGAATATTTCACTAAGGAAATTACACTAATTTAGATATGGAAAATAAATACATTTAATTAGGAGGTAGGAAGCAAAGGGAACACATGAGGTACACTAAAAATTTTAATTTTATATGAATTATATTAGGATGTCTAAAAATTTTATAAATTTTTTTTTAAAATTTTAGATATCCTAATAAAGTTAGATATAAAATCTTTGAAACTATTATTCTGGCTGCATTGTTTCAAACTGAATAAAGAGAGAAAGTGAATTTACTTAGTCTAGATAGAAAAAGACTGGTGTTGATGGCAGTAAAGATGAAGCAAATTGGGTAGACTGGAGGCATTTCAAACGTTAAATCCACAGGGTATGGGTAAAGAATGGGGGGGGGGGAGGGAGAAAAAGGTATCACAGACAGCTCCTAAACTTCTAGCTAATGGAACTAGTTCGCTGGGTGCCATCTGTGAAAAATGGATCCCTCTGGAAGAAAAACCAGCTTTGGGTTATGTAGGAAGAGATAGACGCTATAAATTTGTTTTGAACATGTTGATTTTGAGATACTTTTGAGATGATATGTTTCAAGAGCCATAAAAAGATATATAAACTATGACCAAGAAATCCCAAGATTCTGGGAATGTAGCCTAAAAAAATAGTGCAAGTTATGGGAAAAGTTATGGTTGAAAATGTCCATTGCAGTATTTTTTAATTAACAGAAAAAGATGGAAGCAATGTTAATGCTAAAAAATATAATTGTTTAACAAGCTTTCATAAACCTACTAAATGGAATATTTATTTATCTGGTTAAATGGTTCTTTCAAAAACTACTTAGTAACATAAAACACTGGTTAGATAATACCGTTATGAAAATAGTTAAAATAATTTACATACTCCAGTTAAAACTGTAGAAATAACTGGACACGAATAAAACTGAAAAAACCATTAGAAATTGCTTGAAAGAATGTCTGAATTATAGATGTATTTATATACTTTATTTATTTATAAATTGGTAACATGTTTCTATTACCTAATTTTTTTTTTAATTTTGCAAATTTAAGTGCCAATTTTCTTTTTCAGGACTATAGTTTGTTTGTTTTGAATTACAGGGGTGGCATTCTATTCCCTGAGGTTAAAAATATTTAACTTGTAACTTTTTTTCCCAAGAAGAATTTTAAGATAGTCTTTAAACCTTTATAATTCGTATTATATGCCCTTAGACTAGAGGCTATACTCAGTAATGGTCACATGGGTCTTCATGTTAAAAAAAAAAATTAGTTAAAATTAAGTACGTAAGTGTTCTATGTCTTTATGTGAGTAATGGCTGTATATAATGTATGTTATCAGTAATAATTTTTTAATTATCTCAGAAAGTACTTTTTGTAACTAAGTGCAAACTTTATCCTTCAAGAAAAGTAATAGAAAAGTTAACAAATTGTGTTCAATACCAAACTACCAAAACCTTTGACCTGAGGTAATAACCAAGTAGATACATTGGCTTCTCACAAAGAAATATTTACTATGTCAGTACAATAAGCTTCAGCCTTCCATACTTCTCATCATCAAAATGCCAAACCATTAGCATATCCATCCATTAGCATACCTATTGAACTTGCTGAACAAATAGTATGAGTTTGTTCTAATTGTCAAGCTGTCCAAGAACCGTCCCTTGAAAAAAGCTGCAACCCTTGAGGTTTATACAGTAATGAATCATAACAAACAGATGTTATTCATTATTCATCATTTAAAACTTAAAAAAACTTAAATTTATCCATGTCACTGTTGACCACCCAAACTAGAAAAAATAACCTAACCATAATAGTATATTTAGATTACATTTTCAATAATATATGAAATGCCTTTGCTATTATTTGCCAAAAAAGCCAGTTCCTATAACACACTTGTATATTGATAGTTTATAAATTTGTTTAAAATGTGAACATTCAGTTAAGAAGTTCTATAATATGTGACAGTTCCTAAAATAAATACAATTAGGTTTGTGTATTGGTTTAGGCTCCTTTCTTATTATAGGATTTCCTTCGTATATACCTACTAATTTTGTAACGTTGGAGTTAAGATATTTTATCAGCCTCCTTTACATATTTTATAAAGCTAAGATCAACTATTTCAATTTATTTGAAACAGTCAACATATTTTAAGCATCTATGTTATAAATGGCCTATATTTTATATATTTTATCAGCACATTACATAAATATACCCATAACTGCATTCATCCAGGGCAACTGGTAAGATTTTAAAAATATTTTTATATACTTACTTGAAATAAAAGAAAATGCCAAGTGAGATCAGCAGTGATGCAATAGATAATCCATGTCCAATTATAGTCAGGTAGAACAAATTCAGTGCAGTCTATAATTTGTATGAATAAGAAAACAATTAGACTTCCATCAGTACTGCAAGTATCTATAAACCTACATGTGTAAAATTTCAAATTTATTTATTGGTTAGCTCACAAATCAATAAATACTTAAAAACATCTAGAATGAAGTCTATCAATACAAATTTATCAAGTGACACCAAATTTTTAAATTATATGTTGTTATTCAAAAAACTGGAAGTCAAATTTTAAATCTTTCATTGATCAGGGTTGTATCACATATGAAACCAGCATTTTATATTTTATGCACCATAAATCAAATGCTACATGATGAACTATTTTCTCAGACTTAAATATATCCGTAAGGTTTGCTTTCCCAACCAGGTTTCTCATTTTCCTTTTACAAATTTGAATTTCAGAGACAAACCTCAATATGATAACTTATTAAGCTCTTATAATCTGTACAAATGTGTTCCTTCTATTGGTTTTGACTTGTTCTCTTTATTTTTATTCATCTGCATTCTATTTATTTGTACCATACCATTTTATTCTGTATTCGTTTTTCTTTTTCTTTTGGAGACAGAGTCTTAAGCTGTCACCCTGGGTAGAGTGCTGTGACATCACAGCTCACAGCAACCTCAAAGTCTTGGGCCCAAGTGGTTTTCTTTCCCCAGCCTCCCAAGTAGCTGGGACCACAGACGCCTGCCACAACGCCCAGCTATTTTTTTTGTTGCTGCAGTTGTCATTGTTGTTTTAGCTGGCCCAGGCCAGATTTGAACCTGCCAGCATCGGTGTATGTGGTCGGTGCCCTACCCACTGCGCTATGGGTGCCGCCCTTTATTCTGTATTTTTCTAATTTTCTTCAAACACTTCTCTGGATTAGCATAGAATATAGGGTTTATACGGATTGCAATAGCTGGACATTATCAAGTGCTTACTATATGCTAATCTTCTAAGTATTTTTCTGGTATTAAGTCAATTCCTATGAAAACCATGAGGGTGCAATCTATTCTCACTCTCCTTTTATACAATGAGGGAAGGGAGGAGACTAAGGCAGAGAGTTGTTGAAAGACTTGTGTAAAGTCACACAGCTGGTTTGGGGAAGAAACAGGAAGTGAGACAGCAGGATTCCCAGTGTTTTTTTTTTTTTTTTTTTTTGAGGCAGAGCCTCAAGCTGTCACCAGGGGTAGAGTGCAGTGGCATCACAGCTCACAGCAACCTCCAATTCCTGGGCTCAAGCGAGTCTCCTGCCTCTGCCTCCCAAGTAGCTGGGACTACAGGCGCCCGCCACAACACCCGGCCATTTTTTGGTTGCGGCCGTCATTGTTGTTTGGTGGGCCCAGGCTGGATTCGAACCCGCCAGCTCAGGTGTACGTGGCTGACGCCTTAACCCGTTGAGCCACAGGCGCCAAGCCTCAGGTCACAATTAAGTACCTCCTACAAGTGTTATCTTCCCTTAGGTTTGTGCTTTTCTGGTGGATTTTTGTTTTTACTAGACATTACAGGACA
>CAUYRH010170038.1:0-15964 GCA_963574655.1 Perodicticus potto | reverse complement strand
AGCTAGCCTGAGCAAGAGTGAGACCCCATATCTATTAAAAATAGATAAACTAGTCAGGACGTTGTGGCGGGCACCCGTAGTCTCAGCTACTGGAGAGTCTGAGCCAAGAGGATCACTTAAGCCCAGGAGTTTGAGGTTGCTGTGAGCTATGACACCATAGCACTCTACCCCGGGCAATGAAGTGAGACTGCCACAAGGAAAAAAAAATATCATCTTTTCCAAGACAACACTTTTCCAAATTATATTTTGTTAATTATATTTTACCTTTCTTTGAAGGATTTTTCCCCAGCTTGATATCCAAACATTTGATAAAAAGAAAAAAATATATATAGAAAGAGCATGCTTTTGACTTTGCCACTTAAGCTGCTGGCAACTTCACTGATAAATTTAATGTGAAAATCAAGTGTCACCTCCATTTATGAGCATCCTTCTCACTGCCAACAGTGTCCAACAAAGTCATGAAAGCTTGTCCTTAGATTAAGTTAAAATGAAAGTGGTTATAAAAACTGATTAGAGTGCCTTGAATTCTTTTCACTTCTGCACATTAATGTAAGAATAAAATACTTTATAATTCTTATTTTCAAAATAGTTTCCTCCTTTAACCATTTTACTACTTACTGATGATAGTGGTAGCTGGCTTCTTTATCTGGAAAGATAAATCATAAATATACTGAACCTACTGCGTGAATATATTTTCAGTCTCCAAAGTAGAGGGACTCTCATAGTTGAAAAAGAAACTTAAAATCACTTAATATCTTAAATGGTATTTTGATAGGGATTGTATTGACTCTGTAAATCTCTTTGGGCAGTATGGACATTTAGCAATATTGATTCTACTGATCTATGAGCATGATAAGTTTTCTCATTGTTTGTGCCATCTGTGATTACTTTCCTTAGGATTTCATAGTTCTCCTTAGAGAGCTCCTTCGCCTCTTTGTTAAGTATATTTTTAGGTATTTTATTTTCTTTATAGCTATTGTGAATGGTATTGAGTGTTTGACTCTCATCTTGATTGTTATTAAAAAACGCTACTGATTTGCATGCATTGATTTTTGTAACCTGAGATTTTAAGGAATTTATTTCTCAATTTCAATAATCTCTTGGTAGAGTCTTTGGGATTTTCTGAATACAAAATGTTATCATTAGTGCAAAGTGATAATTTGACATCCCTTTTCCCAGTTTGGATACCCTTTATTTCTGATTGCTCTGCCTAGGACTTCCAGCACTGTGTGCCATAGAAGTGGCAATAGTGGGCACCCTTGTCTTTTTTCAGTTCTTAGGGGGAATGCTTTCAACTTTTCTCCATTCAGTATGAAGTTGGCTGTGGGTTCGTCATATATGGCATTTATGAATTTTGAGATATTTTCCTTCTATGCCTAGTTTCTTGAGGGTTTTTGGAATGAAAGGGTACTGGACTTTGTCAAATGCTTTCTCTGCATTTATTGAGGTGGTAACATTGTCTTTGCTTTGCTTCTGTTGTTATTTTTGCATGTACATGTGTTATGAATGTTTGAAATCTATCTTGTAAATTATAATAGACATTATTTCCAATTCAAAGAATATAAAATTGAACTCTGAATATAAATAACTTGCCGTAATCAAATAGCTAGGAGGTAATGGGTTCAGAGTCCAATCCTTATTCTCTTTCTGCAAATCTAGTTTATTCACAATCCAATACTTCAGACTTGGCATTTGCAACATTAGGCAATAATGTGTATTTAAACAAGATATAAGAAATATCTGGGAATGTTTTAAAAATCTAATTTTGACTAATGAATGGCAGCTGAACTGTATTTTGGAATTTCTTAGTTAATTTTAATAGAATTTTATTTAATCATTGGATTGAACATATTTTCCCATGACATTTTGAGACTTTTTAAAAAAAATTTATTTATTTTATTTTTTATTTATTTTCATTTCAGATTAGTATGAGGGTACATATGATTAGGTTCCATTGTTTGCATTTCTAAGGTAAAGTTCAAGTTGTAGTTGAGCCCTTCACCGGGAGTGTGCCGTATTTAAATTAAAGTGTTCTTCTCATAGGGATGTTTATAAAATACAGTTCTATTCATCGGCCTCATCCACCAAAAAAATTTCCCAACATAGTGACTTTTCCAAATACAATAAGACCATTTATGATGTAATGATCCATTTGTGTGGAAAAATCCCACCTGGAATTAACTCAAGTCAGTCACTACCTATGGATAACAAAGAACGTGTACTTCAGCTTCATTGGCAACATTCTTCACTTTTGGACTTTATAAGGTAAGAGCCTAATTAAAGCTAATTAAAGCATGTGATTATGGCTTTAATAGATAGCGAAATAGACAGACAGATAAGCACACTTTGGTATTATTTTTAATTTTACCATATATCTATATCTATCTATCTCACACTTTAGGAAAATGTACACTGGTTAATAGAAAAGAAGCATTTTCTGAATTATTGGATTTACAGTCTAAGGAAAACACTTTATTTTTATTTTATTTTATTTTTTATCTTTTTTTTAATATTTTTTGAGGCGGAGTCTCAAGCTGGGTACAGTAACATAGCATCTTGTAGCTCACAGCAACCTCCCAACTGTTAGGCTCAAGCCATCTTGCCTCAGTTTTTCTATTTTTAGTAGAGGCGGGGTCTCGCTCTTGCTCAGGCTGCTCTGGAACTTGTGAACTCAAGCAATCTACTGGCCTCGGCCTCCCAGAGTGTTAGGATTACAGGCGTGAGCCACTGTGCCTGGCCTAAGGCAAACATTTAAAACTTTATTATGCATCCAAATCACCGAGGGAATTTGTTAAAATAGTTTTCTGGCCCTTACGGTGCTAATTTGCATTTATAACAAGCTTGAAGGTGATGCTGATATTTCGGGTCCATGACCTAATTTTGAAAATCTGGTCTATGACAAATACATAAATCTATTGAACAATGAAGGGATGAAACCAATAAGTTTTATTTCTTAGATTACTGTTAGTATCATTTCAAGTTAACGATACTGTGAACTTTTGGTCTGCATAGTTAAAATCTTTCAACATTAAAATAATAGACAAGTGAAAAATTCCATAAATGGCTGATACGAATGATAGAAGAAAATACTTGTAATCATCATGTCTCCTCTGCACAGATTAAATGGCTTGTGGTCAGGAAATGGACAAGCAGTGTTCATTAGATGTCCGATGGGAGGGTTGGTGAATTTGTATTGCTTCTTTAGCTTGTATTTACAGAACCCTTGTCTATTGAAATGCTCCACATGTTTAGGCAATGATATTCCTCCCTCTTCCATGCTTCTGTACAACTAAAATGACATTTATTACTTGCAAGTACTTGTGTAACAGGGTTACTATACTTTTAAGTATATCAATGTGTTTTTTGCTTCTTTGTTTATGAAATCTGCTTGATAGTTGGCCAGAGATATTCATTCATCTATCCTGGCGGGGGTGGGGATGGAGAGTAAGAAGAAGACTCTTATAGCAGGAATGCAAAGGAAAGATTTGACATTCAGTTTTTTTATTTTCAAATCAGAATTTTTGAATCCCTAGAAATACTATGCATTTAAGTATACTATGTATACCGAACAGAATATTTTCATTCATTTGGTAGGCTTTCACTATCACGGTAATAGGCAAAACTGACTTGAATTCCTTATAGCTTGGGAGAAAGCTAGACATTTCTACATCATTGAAGGTGACTGAATCAGTACCTAAGCAACCATGCATGGAGGTTGCTGAATTGAGACATTAGAAGTACCCCACTGAAGAAATAGAAGGGAGACATATGGCTGTCCCTGAAGCCACAGAATGACAAATATAGAAGGACTTGGGAGTAGTTGAGACAGTTATATGGGACCTGTTGGTGCTTGATGGGACTGATAGAAAAGACACAATATCCCTGTCTCAGAGTAAAGTTGGAAATTGAGCTACATTATACTTGCTCATATGCCTACATGACAGATAGGTGTAAGGCAGAGAGAGGACATCGCCAAAGAGATTGAGTATCCAGACCAGCAATCACAGACCTAAAAGAGTCCCTCTCCTTTGTCTCATGTGAGCCAAATGCATGGCTAATCCAGGTGCCAGGAGGTCTTATACAATTTTGGGGGGCCCTTCTTTATAAAATAATGCACAATTGAAAATTCAAAAATTAAATACATGGTTTTAGAAGGTAATCATGAAATTAAAGAAAACTGAAGTTGAAACTTTATTTACTTGGCAACGAGTTGGTCTCTTCCCAGGTTCTATCTTGCTTGGAGAGGGGTGAAATTTTGACTGTTAATCACAAAGAACAGAATTAGTGTAAAGAGACAGTTTGGGTTAGAAGACCCAAAGATTCATGAAGAGGCAAGTTTGAATTTTCTCCTTATCCTGCCACACCCAATCTAGGTGGGAGAATGACAAAGATTATATTAGTTAAGGAAAATAGCACAGATGTGCAGAATTAGTAAATCATTTTCAATTTCACTGACTTGTCTTTGAGTTAGTGAATTCTACCAATTGTGAGCATCTTGAGAACAGGAACCATATCTCATTCATCTGGCATCTGTAACGCCCAGGGCCTTTGAAAGTACAGAAAGGATCTGATGCTCATTAAATATTTATTTCCTAACATTTCTTTTCACAGAGCTTTGCTTTTAGAGTTTGTGTGGTATAAGGAATAAAACTTTGAGATTGGGGCTGAGGACAATCGTAAGAATAAGAAAAATGTGAAATATAAAAATTAGAAGTAAAAGAAGAGCAGGTAAAGGATCTGCATTTCAGAAGGGAGAGTGTAACAAATGAGACAGCGTCAAGTTAGAGAAATAATGGAGTGTGTAGTATGAATGTTAAACATCTAAATTTATTAATAATATTAAACTATGAACTCTCAAAAATAATTTTGATATTAAGACATTTATTTCATCATACCTATATTAGTTTGCTGGGATACCATTAAAAAATATCACAGAGTGGCATAAACAACAACAACAAAATATTTCTTCACAGTATGAAGCCTGGAAGTCCACGGCAAAGGTATTGCCAGGGTTGTTTTCTTCTGGGACCTGTCTCTTTGCCTTGCAGTTGTCTTTTTCTCATTGTATTCTTACATGGTCTTTCCTGGGTGTACACATGCCCCTGGCGACTTTCTATGTGTTTGTATTTCATCTTATTAGAACACCAACCAAACTGAGTTTTCATGTTCTTATAAGGACATCAACCAAACTGCGTTAGGGTCCCCCCAGTGACTTTATTTTACATTAATGGCCTTTTTAACTACACTAACTCCAAATACAGTCACATTCTGAAGTACAGTGATTTAGGATTTCAACACGCAAATATTGTGGAGAGGCACATTTCAGACCATAACAATACCAGATACAGTATAAATGAAAAAAAAAATCGTGTAATTGAATGTTATATTTTACCATACATTTTGTATGGATATATTGGCAATATTATACTTAATGTTTCTCATCCTTTGTGCCAGTATGGACTGAAGTGTGCCACACTTCAGTTTCAAATCTTGAAGTGTGAATTCCCAATGTGACTGTATTTGGAGATAAGGCTTTTAAGAAGGTGATTAAGTTTAAATGAATCTAATCTAATAGGACTTATAAGTAGAGGAAGAGGCACTGTCTTCCTCTCCCACTCTCACTAAGGGCACATAGAAAATGTTACGTGAGGTCACAGTGAGGCCACCTACAAGCCAGGAGGGGAGGCTTCAGCTGAAATGTGATATTTTGGCTCCTTCATCTTAGACTTGTTGCCTCCAGAATTATGAGAAAATAAGTCTCTGATGTTTAAGTAACTTAGCCTGTGAAATTTTGTTATGGCAGTCTAAGCAGACTTATACAGCACCAAATATCCTTTGATATAATTTCACTCGTTTGCAATCAATAATCATTTTTATCATTTGATTAATTTTCATTGAAAACAAATATTTTTATTTATAATTTGCATAATAAAGACTAAAACAGAAGCAGAATATAGACATCTTGTGCCCTACATTGTAACTATAAAGCAGGATGTCACAAGAATGTAAAATTGCTATAACTCTTCTTTTTCAATTCTACTGAGTTTTTAAATGAATGGTTTATTCACCAAAGTAAATTTATTTAGGAAAATCAACTCACATCCTCTTATAAGTAAATTTAGTTCTACTTGTAATTTACACTTTTTAAAATCTTTAAAAACATTATACCCTTCTTATGTGTGAATAGCCATTATGATATCTTATATAATGGATTGCATCTGAGAATGAAAATATTTCAAAGAAAGGATCTAAGAAGTGATCTTGGAAGAGTTCACTGAACTGGAATAAAGGGGCATGATTTTTGACTAAAACAGCTACAGCCTATTCCATCTCTCTTATTACCAGATATAAATAAACTCTGTTAAATAATTTAAAGTTGTTTATTCTGAGCTGAAAATGAGTGACCATGGTCCAGGTAACCATAAAACCAAGTAGCCTTAAGTAAGCCAGGCAGCCAGGCATGGCATGGTAGCCAGGTTACAGTCTGATTTTATACATTTTAGGAAGATAGGGATTACAGGTAAAATCATAAATCAATACATAGAAGTTATACCTTGTTTCTGCCTGAAAAGGTGGGACATCTTGAAGTGGGGGCTTATAAGTCACAGGTGGGTTAAGAGATTCTTTGATTTGCAATTGGTTAAAGAAATAATGTTTTTCCAGCCAGGGAGGTGGCTCACACCTAGCCTCTAATCCTGGCACTATGGAAGGCCAAGGCGGGTGAATGGCTTAAGCTCAGGAGTTGGAGACCAGCCTGAGCAAGAGTGAGACATCTCCCCCACACACTAGAAAAAACAAACAAACAAACTAGTGGGTGGTTGTGGCAGGTACCTGTAGTCCCAGCTTCTTGGGGGACTGAGGCAAGAGGATGACTTGAACCAGTTTGAGGTTGCTGTGAATTATGATACCACAGCACTCTACCCAGTAGACTCTATTAAAAAAAAAAAAAAAAGGAAATAAAGCTTTGCTTAAAGACTTAAGTCAGTAGAAAGGAATTCTTAAAAGGGTCTGCTATCTGCTATGTGATGCTATGCCAGAGTTAAGTTGGAAAGTAAGCCACATTATACTTAATTTAAAAAAACACACTTAATGATATTTTATGGTTTTTAAGTCCAGACTTAATCTTTCCTTGCATGGCCTTATGTCTTGTTTGCAATTTAGTATCTTATTGCCACAAGGAATCTTTTTTATCAGTCTTACGATCTCCATTTTAATATTAATGCTGGTATGTTTAAACTCCAGAAGTGAAGGGGTATAATGAAACTTGTCCAACCTACCTTTCCATCATGGCTGGGAATTTTGTGTTAAGGTTTTTCTGAGATCCCCTTGTTCAATCTGTGTAAGATTGAAGAGGATAATTCCCAAATTTACTTGGTAAATAAAATAATTAGAAATAATAAAGTGTGTATTACACAACATGTAGTAGATTATTATTATTGTTGTTAATTTAAATGCAGTAAACTATGCTGTGAGATTTAATATGCTAAGATATATCCTTTGGTTCGGTGCCTGTAGCTCAAGTGGCTAAGGCGCCAGCCACATACACCAGAACTGGCGGGTTCAAATCCAGCCTGGGCCTGCCAAACATCAATGACAACTACAATCAAAAGTAGCCAGGCGTTGTGGTGGGTGCCTGTAGTCCTAGCTACACGGGAGGCTGAGGCCAGAGAATCCCTTTAGCCCAAGAGTTGAAAGTTGCTGTGAGCTGTGATGCCATGGCACTCTACCCAGGGCAACAGCTTGCAGCTCTGTCTCAAAAAAGAAAAGACAAAGATAGATTCTTAAATTATTATACTTTACTATAGTAACCACTAGTGGCATAGTCAGAACTGACTCTTGTGATATAACCATCACTAAAATAGGATACTTATTTTCAAAATCCATTCTTTTATTACAAATGAAAGTCTTGTTTACATAAAAGTGTCAGAAACCAAGTATTTATAATTATGCCCTCAAATTTATTATCTAGAAAGGAAATTATATTAAATTTTTGTAAGTTTAAAATAGAAAGCAAATGTCTTTTACTTTTATCACTTCTTGTCTTTGATCCTTAATGATTGATTCAGTAAGGTAAACTCCCTAATTCAAAAAGGCAGAAATTCTAATGTGTTTATTTCAGGAAGTTGTGCTCTTAAAAATCTAAGGGAACATTAACTGTGAGCAAAAGCAGGAGGTTTGGGTACTTAAATGAATCCTTATCGTGTATGTATTACATAAACCAAACAATTTTGTAATAGCATCATTAAATCCCATAGCACTTGTGATTGTTGTGTCGTTGTTGTACGAGTCTTGTTGGCACAGCTCCCAGTAGTGTTGACATTAACATGAGTCGTTTCTATTTTGACATTTTATGGTGTGAGGATGCAGGTATGGAAGAATGATTCTGACATTAAAGCCAAGCCATTCAGATTTATTTACATGCCTATTAGGATGTGTTGACTGATAAAATTACTTCACATTTAGAAAGTGGCGGTATGGTTAATAAAACTGGATCATTACTCCAAGATATGTGTATATGTTTCATCATGAAAATGAATGTATTAAAATTCAAAATAATCGTAAATGTTATTAGCTTTCCCATTTAAACTTGATGACACAGCAGTGAAGAGTTTTGGACAAGTGAAATATCTATGTTGTACAATAAATGAGAAACTCCTTTTTAGGGATTAAGTTAGAATATTTAAAAAAACTAATTTTGGGAGATTAAGTTTAGAATTTAATAGCTCATTATGTGTAATTATCTTCTGATCTACTGGGTGTTAACTTGAAAAAAATATTTAAATAGAAATCCTAGTAGGTAAAAGTATAACCAAATCAATTATGAAAGTCAGCTCTTTGAAACTAGTGACCAGGCATAAAATCAATTGACAAGATATAAATATAAATGCTTTCTTATGGACTGATGAATTTAGGCCTTGAGATCTATTTAAAGTGAAAAAAAAGAAAGAAACAATTCTTAATAATAGCATCAGACTTTAAAATGCAAAAATGCATTCTTCATCTTAAGCTTTTACCTAAAGCATACTTTCTGCTGGATTCTGTGGAATACACAAATAAATAACATATGATCTCCTCAGGAAGCTTACACTTTAATGGTTTCCCGATAGTTTTCCTTCAACTCTTAGTAGCATTTGATAGAAATGATCCTTTCCTCCTGAAATCCTGTATTTGCTTTGGAAACAAAGAAGTGTTCCAGTTTCTTCATATGTCTCTGAGTTGTCTGTCTTTGTTTCATTCCATAAGATTTCAACTTACTGGGGATATTACCTCATTGTGTTCCTATACAGGCTTTAGGTTGACTGTTCTTGCTTAGAAGTGGTATTACATTAAAATTAGATTTTTATTTAAACCTATAGCTATTTGAATGTAATGAAGGTTCATAGGAATAATACACGTGAGTAAAGTAATTGTCTGAAAATCAAAGAGAAAGGAAAATGTTTTACTTCCAAACAAAAGAGCTTTATGTAGGTATTATGATTGTTTTTCCAGTAGCTTACACTGGCTCAGGGCCACATCCTACTTATCAGCTCTAGAACTGTGACCACTGTTCCCACCCCAAGAGTTCTCTTCCTTTCTTCTCTCTTCTCATTCATCCATATCATCTTCAAGGTCTGCGTTTCAAAAATCATCTTAAACCTCCTTTCTTCATTTTCCTCCACATTTCTCAGTAAGCACAGGATGGACAACTCTGAGGTTATCTCCAGACTTGAGCACTAGATATAGCATTCCTCTCTGTTAAATGCTTATTGGTGAGTGGTATTCTATCTTCACTAATTTAGATCCAAAAACCCAAATCTCCATCAGGAAAGACTCTTGCCAAAATGTAGCAGATTTTTTATACAGTGGCTTTGATAGTGACGGGTATTCATATGAAGAGTTAAGTTAAATTATTTCAAGAAATTTGACAGTGATAAAAATATGTGTATAATTACATATATCATATATATGGATACAGGTTATAGATATATGGATATATATATATATATATATACATATATATGTTTGTGTGTAGATAGATAGATAGATAGATAGATAGATAGATAGATAGATAGATGTTCTAGTATAACCTGTAGTCCGGTAATGTGACGCTTCCAGATTTATTTTTATTTCTTAGAATTACATTGGAAATTTGGGGGTTTTTATGGTTCTATATGAAATGAAGTATTATTTTTTTCAAGTTCTTCAAAGTATTGCATTGGTGCTTTGATGGGGTTCGCATTAAGTAGTATGGACATTTTAACAACAGTGATTCGTCTCGTCCTTCACAGTAGCTTCAACAGAATTTTAAATTTCAAAATTAAAATTCAACGGATGTAAAAACATGACATTGCCAAAATAATTGAATTAAAGTTCAATCCTAATGACAGATAAATTGTGTTATATTAAAATAATTTGGGTTTTTCTTTTTGAACTTTAGTGCCCAAGGCGGATGTGTTTCTCATGTACTGCCTGAATTTCTACTCGAACCAGAAGACTATAAGAGGTGGAGCGAAATTACAGTAAGGAAATATAATTTCTAGGAACAATCCACACATATATTATTATATGTACTGATATTTGGTCTCTGTCAGAAGATCCCATTTCAGAATCTTTGAGTTTTACATATGAAATATTCTACAGCTCAAGCTTTTCTGACAACCCATACTTTCCATGCTTTTGTCAAAAAATTGATTACATGGCTTTCTTAAATATATGAGTAATTGCTTCTTTGAAGAATTTATAAATGAAGACTGAGGTGGAGTTACGTAAATTTTGTTCTTAAAATGAATTTCTAGAACATACACATTTCAAGGAAAATACTAGTAAAGTTTACTACCACTTGCCATTTCCCTCCTTTAGTTTAAGGAGAGAATAGAGAGAAATTAGGAAGAAATACATAGTTTTCTTAAGATACACAGTTCATTTTCTGGAAACCTACTGCGAGGGGAATTATTTTTGAGGAGTTTGCAGGCTTTAAGGTAAGTCTAGTTGTGGCCCTGTCACTCTGCTTGCCACGTGAATTGTGTCGGAGAACCAAGTACTTGTCTGTTCTCCAGCTTTATGCTGAGGTTTTTTGGCCTAAAGCGTATGGCTCTATTTGGGCTCATGGTTCAGAAGAACTTAGCATCTTGTTTTGCCCCTTCCACTAGAGAATGAGCTATTAGATGCACTGAATGAATAAACATTACTTAAATAAGAGACTGCGTGCTCCATAAAGTTACCTATGTTGACAGTGCGTAATATTGGCACATGTGTATTTAAAAAAAACTTACATGGTAAGTCTTAAAATTTTAGACTTAGGCTACCTTAACATTCAAATTAATGCTTTATTATTTTATGTCTTAAAGTGTAGCAATAGTTCCATACCTGCGAGTTCCAAAAAAACTATGGAGAAATGTTCCGTGGCTGCCGAAATGGCTGACTTTGAAGCCCGGAGTAAACGGGCATGGACAGATGTCTTTCTTCAGATATATAAGGTAATATTTACACTATTGTTTGCTCCCAGTTAGATCATCTGGGAGTTGTGTTTCTCCACGTGTTCTATCTAAAGCACCAGGCACGGAATTAAATCAGAAATGGATTGGCAGTTTCACTTGTAAAAGTAAACAATGTTGAAATGTGCTGAGATGCATTTCACTGGTTAGAAATGAAAAGTTATGATTTTCACAAAAATCCCTTTAGGTTTTGACTGTTGCATTCCCAGAGGTCATTTAAGAACTTCCAAGATTGTTTTTTCTTTCTTTCGTTTCTCTATAGTTCTTCTTGGCTAGTAGATAACAAAATATAGCTTATTTTACTCAAGTCAGATTTTGTGCGATTTGGTTATTTATGCTTATTAAATTTGCTATATAATTCTAGTCATTGTCTTGCACTGTATTCCCAAGTCACAAAGATGCTTTGATGGCTAATCAAAAGCCATTGATCATTGGATCATTGAAACATAAGAGAGGTAAAAAAATAATAACAGAAACATTCAAATTCATAATGCTGTTTTAAATGTTAAACCATAAGCACAGTTCCTATGTGAACAAAAAGGATGATTCTGTATGTGCTAATAGAAATAAAGGTGATATTTTTTACAAAAGACTCTGGAAAAGAAACATATGATCAGAAATGAACTTGTCATTCATTTTTCCCCCCCATATTGTCTGTTATAAAATTTTTATTTTAAGAATGACACAATTATATTAAGTAATTCTGATATTTTTAAACATAGAGAATTGTCTTTTGGCAGAAACATATTTTCCCCTAACCAGTTCAAAATACCTATATCACATTACACAAATAGAATATTCCTTGCTAAAGATAGGCAAGACTCCAAATCACCAGAGGCAGTATTCATACTTGCATTTGCATCACCTAGGTGTCAAGTAGGGTGGTGACCACAGGACTCATTAAGTTGTAGAGGCCTATTTCCCATCCAAATGGTACTCAGACACTGGATTTTTTTTTTTTTTTTTTTAGCTTTTAATAGTTTTTTTTTTTTTTCCCTCATCATCTTGTGTGGAACTGTTATTTCACTTATCTTTCGTTACTGTTATTATCACACCTACTTACAGTAGTTCTTTTTCCTATTACTTGTACTTTTATATAACCTAAGAAACTAGACATCCAAACTTCTTAAAATTTTCTATAAAATTAAAGCAGATACGTTCCAACTTAAAGTCACAAACAGATTTTTAAAAATTAAGTGGAAGAAAGTTAACACATAGACTTTGAGATGTCAAGGATTATAGGACAAAGTATTGATATGTGCAAAAACTATGTTGTGTGAGTATTTTTTCCATATAGTTGAGATTTGGATAGATAAGATGTTACTGCATGTGCTTTCCTTTTTATCTTTGTTGTAACACAGTATGGATTTATATTAGGTATGATGGTCTAAAGTTGCTTTACATAGCCATAATTGCAGATGTGAACATCCTTTAATCTTTCAAGAAAATTTCCCTCTGTTAGGCACTAAGCCCGTGGGAAAACTCTGCTTCCAGACTGCAATACCTTACTTATCTTTGCATTCATGGAAGAATATGTTGGAAATATTATCTTTTGCATCATTAGTCATATAGAGCTTACTCTCTGTACCAGCCTCATGGTCTTGGGTTTAGTGTGATAATAAAAACAGTGAAATACAGTAGATTTCACACAGAAACATGTTTGCTTAGCTTTACAAAAGTACACAAGATAGGTTGTACCCCTAATCCAGAATGCACAGCAAAAGCAAAGCCAGGACCTTGTGACGCAGGGCATGGCTTTCAGTGTCCCACTCACTCCACACTCAAACAGAAATGGTCACAAGAGATGGAGTATACTGGGCATGGACCACTTCAATTCAAGGAAGCCTTATAGTCTGAGGTCTATTCAGCTTTCTAGTCACGTGGCAAACTCAGGGTAATGAGTAGTCACTCATTACTCAGTAGAAAATCTTGACAGTGAGGTATGACTGCCTGGTCCAGTACACAATCTTCATTTTCATTCTTAATTAACTTGGACTCCAACAAAGTGTTAAACCATCAGGCATCCCTAAGTCTAAAGAAAGTTCTTAAATTGGCTGTTGATTCTTTTCTTGTGGTCAAAATAGGCCTAATCAAAATGATTCTTCAGAACAAATCCAAATATCTAAATAGTCTAAAAAAATCCAGAAATTTTTATAGACAATTAAAAAGTGAACATTATCACCTGTTTTCTAGACCAACAGATAAAAAACACATCATTTTTTAAAAGTTATCATTGAAAAACAATATTTGCACATATAATAGCAAAGTTCATGAGGAACAGGAAGTAGACTTGACAGTAATGTGATAACAGTTAATATATGCCAATTTATACTTTTAGTAGTAGTTTGGCCATTGTTCTTAAGACTTTAAATTGCTCTATGGTGACATGGCAGGATAGTCAAGGAGTATGTTCCTTCATGTGGCCAATCTATTGACTTTATGCTTTCACTCACATGTCTCAAATTACATCTTTTTAACAAAATGAAGAACATATCTGGTAATGTTTTGTGAAGGCAGGAAAAATTTTACTGAGTATGGCTAGCTAAAACATTTACCCAAATTTTATCAATTGACTCGCATAGCTACTAACAAGGCATCTGGTCTCTGTAATCCTTATTCCATTTCTTCAGCTCATGCTTGGTGTGGTTTGCATGCTAGCCAACAAATAGTAACAATTCTTGCCCAAGGTGTATTTGGTTTTGTATGTGATGGGGTCTTGTACTTTGTATACATTTACATTTTTATTCTTCATTTTATTTTATGGAGAATTTATTTTTAAAGAATTTTACAAAGGTATCATTCTGTGGAAAAATGAAAAAAAACAGGTCTTGCCTCAACCTTCTGAGTAGCTGGGACTACAGGCGTCTGCCACATTGCCCAGCCCACTTTTGTCATCTTAAAAATAGACCTCGTCAATTAGTATCAATGCCAAAATAAGTATTGACTTAATAACATTACTTAGACTCTGAAAATTTTATTTTTCTAAATTGCATGAGCCAGCATAGAAATAAGAAAGGCATTTCACATCCTTGTGTTATAAATTAATTGACAGTCTAATAGAACTGTCCTCAAATGCAGTTATTTTTTCTAATTGGGTAATAAGACTCATATAAATTATATATTGTGATGTCTTACAAAATAAATGCTATACAAGCAAAAGTTAAGAATTTAAAATGAGCATTAGTGAAATACATTTGATCTGTTCGTTTGGTCTTGACTGGTTACATAGAATACTGGTTGCTTCTTTTATTTATATACTTGTCATATTTTTTCATTTACTCTTAAATGTTAATTTGATATTTTTTTCATTTGAGTCTAATTCAAATTATCTCACTCTCTTTCTCAATTTCAGGTTCTGATTCTATCCCGGGTTGCACCATATGGCAACAGTAATATGCCTCCAAGATCTGTGCTAACTACACCAAAAATCAACCCTTGTTTTGTATCCAGCAATATATATTCAGATTCTGAAAGAATTCTACTTAGTTGGTTAAACACAAATTATGAGAGTACTCGTCATATTATATGGAAAAATTGTCACAGAGGTAAGAAGTTACTTGTTTCTTTAAAGAAATTATTGCCAGTTGTAGTGGGATGATAGAAAAGCCATGGATCCACACTCAGAATCAATGGATTCTAGCCCTGAATCCAACATTACTCTCTGTTTTACAAAAAGGAAGCCCGCTTAACATTGTCAAGAAAAGTTTTTTCACGTGTAAATGCTTCTTTCACTTATTTTGACAAATAAATGATAAAAAATGTATGAGGTCGGACGATTAAGTTCGCAAACTCATCCTAGAAAAAGTGCTTTGAAGGGTATACTAAGTGCTGGTGTCGGTGCACAGCTTCCCAAGGGGAGTACTTTGAGGGTGACCATAGTGATATTCAAGAATGAGGTACGTAACGCTTTCTCTACGACAAGTTCACAAACTTAATTGTCCAACCTTGTATGTAGAGATGCTCTAGAAATAAAAGATGGTACTAATCATTGCTGACATTTTCATCTGTATTAGAGTCAGAGACGGGTGACACTGCTTAAACCTTGTAAATAATTAGTTGAGATCAAGTGAAATTTGACTAGAAAAACACCTTACGTATTATATGAGGCTCATGTTGGAAATCACTAAGTGTGGTGTTTCCTGAGTTTTTTTGTGGGGTTAAGTCACATTAGCTTCATATACTGAGACGTGTAGATGTTCACAGATAGACAAGCCCTAGGGTTCAGGTGTGTACTCCCTTGTTCTACTTTTGCAGGACAAAGCTTTATAAATTCCTAGCCCAAGAATCTTAAGCTATTTTTGAAAAGTTTCTGTTGCCAATATAGCTATGCATTTTTCTTCATTATAAGTATCGACTATAATAAAGATAATGTGCATAGTTATTTTTTCTTTAGCTGCAATTCAGCTCCTCTCTTTCAACTACATGCAAACTATTGTGTTCAGAGTAGACTGTGTTTGACAACATAAAATAAATTATTTTTATACTCAACC
>CAUYRH010170036.1:0-16373 GCA_963574655.1 Perodicticus potto | reverse complement strand
TTTCTGCAGCTTTTTTTTTTTTTTTTTTGAGACAGAGCCTCAAGCTGTCACCCTGGGTAGAGGAGTGCTGTGGCATCACAGCTCACAGCAACCTCCAATTCCTGGGCTCAAGCGAGTCTCCTACCTCTGCCTCCCAAGTAGCTGGGACTGCAGGCACCCGCCACCACACCTGGCCATTTTTTGGTTGCAGCCGTCATTGTTTGGCAGGCCGGGGCTGGACTCGAACCTGCCAGCTCGAATGGCAGTGGCTGGCGCCTTAGCCCGTTGAGCCACAGGTGCTGAGCCGCTGCAGCTCTTTTCAGAGCAAAAGTTCTTAATTCTGATGCCAAATATGTTGCCAAACAAAGATCAATAAGGTTAACTTCTGTTCTTCCGTTTTACAGGGTTAGCAGATTCATTTAGTTAGGTCCGTGATCCATTTTCAACCTTTTTTCTCAAATGGCTGTTTGATATGGGGAGGGACCCAGCACCACTTGTCAACCAATGGACCTAGGGCCACTTGGTGACAGTGCCTTTCTCACATGGCAACTCTGCCCCTGTGCTTTGGGTGGGGACCTGCCTCTCGCACCCTCAGCCCCACCGTCTGCAGACCTGTCTGACCCCATCTTGCTCATGGTGGCTTTCCATGTGTCTCCTACTTTGCTCTTAATTTTCAAGGAGATTTTGGCTATACTAGGTTTTTGTGTTCCCATGTAAATGTTAGAGCCAGCTTATCATTTCCACAACAAAGCCCACTGGCACTTTGATTGGGATCGATGGAGCCTGCAGGTCTGCATGGGGTGGGGAGGCATCTTGACAACACTCTGGTGACTAAATGTCACTCAGCAATGTTTTGTAGTCATGCTCAGGTCTGGCACATCTTTTGTTAAATTTATCCAAAGATAGCTGGGCATTGTGGCTCCTTTAAGTCCCCGCTACTCAGGAAGCTGAGGCAAGAAGATCACTTGAGCCCACGAGTTTGAGGTTGTTGTGAGCTATGACACCATAGCACTCACCCCAGGGTGACAAAGTGAGACTCTGTCTCCTCAGAAAAGAAAAATTATCCATTACCTCAGCCTCCCGAGTACCCACCACAATGCCTGGCTAGTTTTTCTATTTTTAGTAGAGAGGGTCTCACTCTTGCTCAGGTTAGTCTCAGACCCCTGAGCTCAAGGGATCCTTCTGCCTCAACCTCCCAGAGTGCTGGGATTACAGGTGTGAGCCACCATCATTCACAATTTGTTACTCTATATTGAACTTAACTTTCCTTCATTCATCAGAGCTGGTCCCAAGCCTGGCTCTTACTCAGCACAAGGACCCTCTGCCTCTCATTCTTGTGAACTTGTCTTGAGATGTGTGGATGCAGTTCTCCCACCTTTGTGCAGAATATCGAGGGTCAAGGACACCCCTGGAGCAGGAACCCTGTGGGACTGATGTAGCAAGTACTGCCACTACTCAGCCTGCTCACCCCACTCTGCCCAGGCTGGAGGGACTGCGCTGTCCTGATGGGCAGCCAAGGGCCAAGGTTGGATCTCAGTCTCATGGCAGCACCACTTTCCACTAGACCAACATTCTCTAGGGAATGTGGCTTCGGACATCAGTAGAGGCTGGAGGAGCAGCAGGCTCAAGCACCTGTGGCAGGCCACCCCGTTTCTTGCTGGCTCCCAGGGGGGTCACCCGGTCTGTATCTCTCTGAAGTGTTGGACACTCCAGAAGTCAGCAGCTCTGACCTGACTTAGAGCCCCATCCTTTCATATAGCCATCTTCAACAATGAACATGCAAAGAAACCCCAAGAACTGTTTAAACATCTTCAAATTAATCTCAAGTATTTTGAGAAACTTCCGTGTTTTTGTTCATGCTTGGCCAAGCCCTAAGGGCTAAAGCCACACTCCTCCCAAGCCCTGCCCCACCCCAGTTCACACTGACCATACTGGGGGAAGTCTGTGACCCCCAACAGCCAGTCCACTCGCTGGCTGGCACCTGCAGCCCACTGCCCGTAACCAAGAGAAGAGGGGCTGTCGGATCCAGCTACTGGTGAATCCTCAGGGGACAGGAGGCAAGCACACCCACAAATGGGGTTCCCTGAGAAAGGAGGGAGCCCCAGCTGCCCTGCGCCCTGGCCCTGTGGGCGGGATGGGAGAACGTCTGGCCTGGGGGCCTACACTAAGATATCTGATGAAGAACTGACTTTGGAAACGATCACTCTGTGGAAATGATGTTTGATTTTTTTTTTGCTAACATATTGTCCAGATTGAGTAGGTGTGATGCCACCAGGTCTGTTCAAGACAGTGAAATGCCTGCACAGACATGCGTGCCTTTGCACACACAGGCCTGCACATGTGCTCACACATGCACACACACAGACCCCCACACATACTCATACACACAGACATGCTAACACAGGCACATGCCTGCACACGTGCACACATGCACACACCTGCACATAGACGCAGATACTCACTTGGGCACATGTATAGATACATACTCACATGTATATGCACACAGACATACTCACATGTATAGATACATACATGTATATGCACACAGACATGCTCACATGTATAGATACATACTCACATGTATATGCACACAGACATGCTCACATGTATAGATACATACTCACATGTATATGCACACAGACATGCTCACATGTATAGATATTCACATGTATATGCGCACAGACATGGTCACATGTATAGATACATACATGTATATGCGCACAGACATGGTCACATGTATAGATACATACATGTATATGCACACAGACATGCTCACATGTATAGATACATACTCACATGTATATGCACACAGACATGCTCACATGTATAGATACATACATGTATATGCACACAGACATGCTCACATGTAGATACATACATGTATATGCATACAGACATGCTCACATGTATAGATACATACTCACATGTATATGCACACAGACATGCTCACATGTATAGATACTCACATGTATATGCACACAGACATGGTCACATGTATAGATACATACATGTATATGCACAAAGACATGCTCACATGTATAGATACATACATGTATATGCACAAAGACATGCTCACATGTATAGATACATACTCACATGTATATGCACACAGACATGCTCACATGTATAGATACATACATGTATATGCACACAGACATGCTCACATGTATAGATACATACATGTATATGCACACAGACATGGTCACATGTATAGATACATACATGTATATGCACACAGACATGCTCACATGTATAGATACATACATGTATATGCACACAGACATGCTCACATGTATAGATACATACTCACATGTATATGCACACAGACATGCTCTCATGTATAGATACATACATGTATATGCACACAGACATGCTCACATGTGCACATACAGACACACACACATGCATGGACATGCACACAGGCACATGTAGACATGCATGCTCATGCGCCCATGCGTGTACATAGGACTTCACACGTGCTCACACATGCACACATGTGGCTGGCTGGGAGCCTCTGTGCCTTCTGGACATGTCTTCAACAGTGTGTCCTGACACCAGGCCTCCTGAGGCTCCAGCTCCCCTGGGCCCACCTAGAGGCTGTAGGTGCTTCGCCCACTCCCAGGACTCTGACCCATGGGTCCAGGTGGGGCTGGGTCAGCGTGTCCAAGAAGCTCCGGGCCCCGGGAACTGATGGGTGTGGCCTCCAGCTATGCTGTTGCTGGTGCTGGCCTGGGCATCAGCATGTGGCCCCTCCCTGCTGGTTCAGGGGCTGAGGGCCATGCAGGGAGCCGTCCTCCAGCACAAGTGTGTGGGTGCCCCCTCCCCCTGTGGTAGGCTCAGGGTATGAGGACTGGCCTCATACTTGAAGTTGGCACCTGGGTGAAGGTGAATCGGGGACCCCAATGTGGCTGGAGGAAAGATGTGTCCAGGCCCAACCCCGGGTTGCTGACACTGCCCTGCCCCATGGTTGGGGTTCTCCAGGACAAGGTTGTGCTGTGGCTTCTGCCCTGGTGCCCTTTGACCCAGGGTCTGTAGCTCTGGGGCAGACATGGACATTGAGGCCCTTTGCTGCTGGCTTGGGGCCCCACCCTCCAGCTCCTCTGCTGGAGATGAGGCTTCTGTAAATCTTGCTCAGTGTGAGAAATTCTGCTTCCCTGACGCTGATCCTCAGCGCAGCTTCTAAAAATGGCATTTCCAGTTCTGAGTCACTGAGTAACGCAGGCATCTGGGTATGTTCCTCCTCACCCAGTAGGAGGGGGTGACTCATTTCTCCTGCCTCTGAGGCTTGGGGACTCACTGCCACCAGCTGTGCCCCCAGGAGGTCTGAAGAGAGGTAACCGCACAGCTCATCAGAGGGCTGACGGCGCCATCCCTGCTGCAGGCTGGGTAGGTTCATTGCCCTGTTCTCAGCCCCAGACAGTGCGTGGTCCCAGCCCCCAGCCCCTGGCCCCCTACAGTACACCCCTCTCATAGCCCAACTCTGCCTGGAGGACACCACCTTCCACCCACGTGGTGGGCCAGAGTCTGCAGTGCGACAAACACCTGAGTCTGGGGAGCATGGCTGCAGATGAAGACCCTCCGTCCCGAGCTCCCGCCCACAACCCCTGGATCAGGGACTGCAAGCCGGCCCTCCTGCTGCCCTGTCCAGGGGCCTTGAAATACCTTGGTTATGCTGGGAGCCCATGTGCAGCATGGCAGAAGTTGGGGGTCCCACAGGAAGAGCCAGGGTTGGCTTTTGAGAGAAAATTGATTATTTTCCAATGATTTCAGGAATAGCCAGGTGAGGGGGACCCAGCAGTTTGCAGTGTGGGAGCTGTCCTGAGTAGCCCCTGACAGTGGAGCCATGTATTTATCCACTGGAGGCTCCTCACTACCCCCTACCCCACATCCCCCACCAGGAAAGCCCCCAGGCCAGAGGCCAGAGGGAGAGGAGGGGCCGTGAGCCATGTATAGGCATCCAGTGAGCACCTTCCAGCCAAGCCACCTGCACAGCTCCAGGGCAAGCCCTGCGTCCTCCTCCCACCCTGGCGACAGGAAAATGGTGAAGCCCAGTCCTCCAGTCCTCAGCATCTTCAGCTGTGCTAGTGCGCACACCAGGGCTCGTCACTGTAAGTCTCAGCAATGGGCACAGGCCAGCAGGAGGAAGCGTGCTGAGGATGCTTGCTCCCATCCCGCCCAGAGGGCTATTCTTGGACCTGCTTCACAGGTGCTTGGACCTGCCTTTTTCTGAGGCACAGGTCTGCACGCCACACATGTGTGATGCAGGGCACACACGTGTGATTTGAGGTACACATGATGCAGGCACATACATGATGCATTCACAAGCATGGTACAGCCACACGTGTGTTGCAGGGCACAAATGATGCAGGCACATGCATGGTACAGGCACACACACATGTATGGTGCTGGGTGCACCAGTTCACACCACTTCACAACTTTCTTTCCAGAACGGGAAGGACATCCTGGCCTCCATCCCTTTTCTGGCTACAGATAGTGGCAAGACGAGCTCTGAGTGCCCTGGCTGGGTTCAGTGGTCTCAGCCAGCTAGGCTCACAAATATTGCAGGAGGGGAGTTGCACACCCAGGGAGGGCCATGCATGTCCAAGCACAAGACCAGGACTTCGGCTCCAAGGACACCCAGAAAGAGCTCAGGGACTGACCACTGCTGCCCGGAAGTGCGTGGAATCCAGACACTCGCGGGACAGCTTGTCACCATGAGGGCTTCTGCCACTTGCTGAAAGCCCCGCTCTGCAGGCTTAAGGGCACCAGAGCACGTGGCCTGGCTGGAGGCAGCTCTGAGAAGCTGACAATTGGCAGCTTTAAGACAAACTAGGGAGTAGAAATGGCTCTCCGTGGGAGGGAAGGGGCACCGTGTGGCAGCTCCTCTTTGGGGCCCCAGGGATGGGATGTCGTCTGGTCCTCCTGGGCCTCATGCTAGTCCATGTGGGCAGAAGGGCCTTTGTACCCATGAGAATGATGACTGAGGCTGGGGGCCCCCAGTGGGGCCTGGGATGCTTCACAGGTGCTTGGACCTGTGAAGGAATACAGTACACTGGCTGCCCTGGCCCAGTCTGCCTGCTGGTCTGCCTCTGTGGGGCCTGCCTCAGCTGCCCCTGAGAGTCTGATTTGCTGGACATCTACTGGGAGCCTTCTCTGCCCAGCAGAACTGCGAGGGCCCCGCTTGCTGTCTGGGTGAACCCTCGAGAGGCCCATGGGACCCACCATCCTGACCCGGACCAGCTCTTGCTTGGGTGCTGGGCCTAAGTCTGGTCCAGAATGCTCGGAGCTGGTCTGCAGTCCTGGGCGAGGATGGCTGCCCCTCCTCCCACCAAACTGGGGCAATACAGACCCATCCGCAGAGAGGTGCGTAAGTACCATGCTTTGGAGAAAGTCACCACTGTAGCAAACCACTGTCACTGCTCACCGGGTGGTGAGCCTCTAGGGACACTGAGGGGCATTGAGTCTCCAGCAGCATTCACTCTCAGGCTTGCCAGGTGTCCCCAGAGCCCTTGCTTCATCCACCCATGCATCTTTCAAAGGAGGCCTGTGGCCCAGGCAGGATGTCTGAGGGCTCCCACCCAGTGCTTCGGCCCAGGAGGGGCTCTGGACTGGACTGTGGTGCACTCCTCCCCATGCTGAGGGCAGGACAGAGCCAAGGTGCCAGGAGCAGGAACGGCTGGGGTAGCGCCTGGGCCCAGCCACACAGCTGGGTGAGCTGGGTCGCCTATTCTTCACCCTGCCCCACATGTGGCTGCCTTGGGCTTCCTCTTTCTGGGACAGCCAGACGGGGACAGCCAGACTGGACATGATAGCCCTTTCCTAGCACAAGGCTTCCCAGAGCAGGATGGTGGTTCCAGCGTCTCTCCTGGACTATCTGGGAGCCAGGAGTGTCATTTCTACCACATTCTGTGGGTTGCAAGTGACCTAGGGAGGCCCCGTGCCTGCAGAGGGCCCCTCAGGTATATTTCTGGAGACTCAGCCCAGGAGGGCTGAACCCAGGTCAGCCGAGGGCAGGACACCACCTGGGGCCAGAGCTTTGTGGCGTCTGCCACTCAAAAGGTTCATTGATGTGGGCGTTGAGTGGGTCCATGCACACAGGTGGGAGACGATGATCCTGGGCTCAGATCTGGGGTTTTATGAGACCACAAATGCCTGCAAGGCAAGCACAAGTTGTGCTCATTGCTGGCCTCACTCCCAGGTGCCTGCACTCTCCTGACCCTGTGACTGTGAACTTTGGGGTCACTCCCACTGGACGCTAGCTGGGCACCCCTAGCGAATGTGCTACCACCTCAGCCCCGCCAGCCAGTGCAGACCCGGAGAGGCTGGGTCTCTAAGGCACCACAAGACATCAGGAAGCCACTGTGACACAAAGGCTAACATCCAAGGGTGGAAGAGGATGCAGATGTCCTGAGCACACAAAGTCTCCTTCACTACACCACAGAAGGGGTATAAAGTACTGTGATTCTAAAATGGAAGTCACCTGAAAAATGGGGATTCTCAACTATTTGAAAGTCACGCCCTTTACCAGAGTACAAATGCTTTCAGGTAGGAGGAGACACGCCCCAACTACAGAATGGTGTAAGGGAGGCTCAGGACTTCCTGCCTGAGCCCGGTTCTGACTTGGAGGGGGGAAATGAACAGCCCACTGCTGCTTTGTTTTTTTTGTTGGTGTTTTTTTTTTGTTTGTTTTTTGGGGTTTTTTTTGAGACAGAGTCTTACTCTGTTGCCCTGACTATAGGCGCCCATCACAACAGCTGGCTAGCTTTTTTATATTAACTTTGTCACTCTGGGTAGAGAGCTGTGACATTGTAGCTCACAGCAACCTCAAACTCTTGGGCTCAAGCAATTCTCTAGCCTCAGCCTCCCTGGTAGCTGGGACTATAGGCGCCTGCCACAACGTCCAGCTATTTGTTTGTTTGTTTGTCTTTCTTAGAGACAGAGTCTCACTTTGTCACCCTTGGTAGAGTGCCGTGGCTTCACAGCTCACAGAAACCTCCAGCTTCTGAGCTTAGGAGATTCTCTTGTCTCAGCCTCCTGAATAACTGGGACTACAACCACCACAATGCCCGGCTATTTTTTTGTTGCAGTTTGGCCGGGGCTGGGTTTAAACCCACCACCCTTGGTATATGGGGCCGGCACCCTACTCGCTGAGCCACAGGCGCCGCCCCAGCTATTTTTTTTTTTTTTGGAAGTCTTTTTTTTTGCCTGGGGTCAGGTTTGAACCCGCCACCTCCAGTGTATGGGGCTGGTGCCCTACTCCTTTGAGCCACAGGCGCCGCCCTACATCCAGCTATTTTTTTGTTTAGCAGGCCCAGGCCAGGTTCGAACCCACTTGCCCTAGAGCATGTGGCCAGTGCCCTTACCATGGGTGCCCAGCCTTGACTAGTTTTTCTATTTTTAGTAGAGACAGGGTCTCACTGTTGCTCAGGATGGTCTCAAACTCTAGAGTTCAAGGGATCCTCCCACCTCAGCCTCCCGGCATGCTGGGATCACAGGCCCACTGCTTCTAAGCTAAGGTCAGGACTTGGTTTCTGTTCTTTTTAGGGAAACTGAGAACGTTCAAAAGAGTAAATATCTTACTGTCAACAAAACTCATTTTATCTGTAGCTTTATGCACACTGGGCACAGTAATTTCTGCCTGTGGATTATACTCAACTGGTGGCAGAGCGGCCCGTGTTTCCCAGGTGGGTCCACTGCTGCCCTCCCAAGTAGCCACAGAAACTTAGGTGCAGGTAAACATTTCAAAAAGTGGCATTAACACACTCTACCACCTCCTATCAAGCCAAAATTAGGGCAGGTGCCCCAGGGTTTGCCACAGGGCACACAAGCATATTGGAGAGAAATGATCTTAAAGGTTATGCAAAATCCCAGCCCTGGGCTCTCCAGCAAACTCCCTTGCAGCTTTAGCAGCAGGGAATGCAGACTCCAGGTGGGGCCACCACTCACCGTGTGACCCCCTACACAGACTAAGAACTGCACACTGTAAGGCAGATCCTGGGAGGAGTGTGTACCCTAGCATGCTGGAGCCAGGCCTGGGTCACCTGTGTGGGGCTCCAAGTACAGACTCAGCTACCGCAGGGAGGAGTCTACCCTCTCCCTCCTGCAACTAGGCCCCTCGCCCTTCTGCTCAGGGGCTGCCAGGACATCCACTCTTCCCCATCTGGACACAGCGTTCCTTCCTTATGCTACATCCTGGGTATTTTAAATGCTGGCTGTGGCCAGCAGTCCCCATTCCACTTTTTTTTTGTTTTTTGAGACAGAGTCTCACTATGTTGCCCTTGGTAGAGTGCCTTGGCATCACAGTTTACAGCAACCTCAAACTCTTAGGTTCAAGTAATTCTCTTGCTTCAGCCTCCCAAGCAGTTGGGACTACAGGCATCCGCTACAATGCCACTATTTTTTTGTTGTAGTTGTCATTGTTGTTTGGCAGGGCCAGGCCAGGCTTGAACCTGCCAGCCCTGGAGTATGTGGCCAGTGCCTTAACCACTGAGCTACAGGCACCAAGCCCCTATTCTACTTTCTAAATGAATAACTTGGCTTGGAGGAAAAGCCACCTTCTGAAAGCCAGGGAAGGAGGACAGCGTTTTCCCTTGAAGAGCCCCTTCCCAGGTCTCAGGAACAGCAGCCGCACCTGCCCACCTGTGCTGCCTCCAGGTCCTGCTGGCCAAAGGCCACACCCCATAATGGGGGACAGCCTGGGGTCCTCAGAGTGGCCTCTGGGTGTCTGCCGCCCTCCACTGTCTATGCCGTGTCCAAGGCAAGGCTACTCTGCCAAGTCCATACTCCACCACTACTGGTCAGATAGTGGGATGGTACATCACAGCCCCTGGGGGCTGTGGCAGGGGCACGGCAGCTGACCCCTGCCAGTTCGACTCAGCCCCTTGGCCTCATCAGAATCTTCTCAGAGAAGATGTCAGTCACGTGGGTGACCCTTCCAGGGCATCTGCTGCAAATTATGCCCAGGGAGGGCCTGCCACCTCCCCCCATCCAGCACCGCCCAAGACAGACAGGACAAAAGAGGTTCACGTGGTTTTAAATTTTCTGGCAGCCACATTTAGGAAATGAAAAGAAGCTGGTAAGATTAATCCTGATAAAATATTTTACATAAACCACCATGTCTATGGCTTTAGAGTTCCAATATATAATCAACAGAACAATCACTGAGATATTTTATGGGTTTTGGGTACAAAGTCTTGGAAGTTTGGTGTGGTCCCCATCTCCACCCCTATCTCCCCACTCTGCTTTGGTCACTGGCTACAGAGACCCTGACCTTGGGAGTGTCCCACTTCCTGCACTTGCTCAATGATGGGAGGTCTGTCAGAATCAGGTCCCCCAGGAGCATTTCCTGTCCTGGCCTGACAGCTGTGCAAGACTTGCTCATAGAGGGGGCTCGTGGGGAGGGCTGTGTCCTGTGGGGCGTTCTATGTCCTGTGGGGAGTCCTATGTCCTTTGGGAGGCCTGTGTCTGTGGAGGGGCTATGTCCATGGGGGCCTGTGTCCTGTGGAGGAGTGTCTGTGTCCCATGGGGGTGTCTGTGCCCTATGGGGCAGTGTGTGTACCATGGTGGGGGGTCTGTGTCCCATGCCGGGGCATATAGCTTGTTGTGGGCTTATCACCGCCTGTGAACACCCTTCCCTGCTGCAAGCCCCATGTGTGCTCTGGCTCCGTATGAGCGTGTGTGTCAGGGGCCTCTGACATGCTCCACAGGGAAGGGAAGATCCTTCCACTGCTGCACCAGAGGGGTGTGTGGCCAGCTCTCCTGCACCAGCTGCTGGGAGTGTGAGGACAGCACCGAGGCTGACTGTACTCTGTCTCTTCTCTGCACCAGCAAGAGCGGTACTTCATCTAGTTCTTCACTGTGTCGTGTGCTGCTCGGGCCCCTATACCAGGATGCAGGGGGTGGTGGCAGTGTCTGGACCCTTCTTCCCAGGGGTGACTACGTCTGGACTCCTCTTCCCAGCAGGCAGTGGCATCTGGACCTTTCTTTCCAGGGGTGACTATGTCTGGACCGCTCTTCCCAGTGGGCAGCAATTGCTATCCTTCATGTAGTCGGCACCCTCTCTGGGATTGATAATCGGGATGTGGTGGTTTTGTTTGTGTGTCTGTTTTAGCTGGGATGCCCCATCTTTCCATTCATTTCGAGTGTTCAGCCTTGAACCTCTTGGAGTGTTGTTATAATCTTGCTTGAGTCTTGTCAGGTAATTCCAGCGTTTGTCATCTTAGTGCTCCTGTCCATCAACTGTCTTTGCTGCATGACTTGAGATTTTCCTCAATCCTTCTGTGTCTAGTAATTTTGGGATGTATCCTGAACACTTCGAGCATTATGTCATAGGACTCTAGGTTCTGTTTAGGCCCTGTGGAAACTGTATGTATGTTTTAAGTCAGGTCTGGGCATACATAGTTCAGGGTGAGCCCAGATCTTCAGTTTTCATGAATTCATTTTTCTCTATAATTTCCCTGGTACTTTCAAGTGTCCTGGGATTCCCCACTTCAGTACTCCAGCTGGAAAACTGGAGCTTTGCTCCCTATTCTGCTGTACACTCTACGCCGATTTTTCTGCCTCCAAGGCCAATCGGTAGATTGGTAGATTTCTACCAAAATGGTAGATTTCTGGGTTTTAGGAGAATTCAAGCCAGGACTGGCTTCCCTGGGGGCCTCCCCCACCTACACTCTCTGCTCTGGGTTTTAGGCTATATCAGAGTCTGGGCTGGGTGATAAGGAAGGGAAATTGTAAACTCCTGCTGGGTCAGTGATAATGAAAACTTCGCTCCTCCCCTGTGTGCCTGTTTGGTTTTCAGAGACTTGAGGTGGCTGCTCCAGGCATTGTGCCCAGGCATTTTAAGAGAGGGAGACCGGGGAGGCCTCTGCACCTGCAGGGCCTCGGAGTCCAGGTTCGACCTGCTGCTGATGTGCGTGGCGAAGCGTTCCCCCGTCCACCTCCTATGTGCTGTTGTCGGCTGTTTTATGTACATATACCAGGAACTCAACAAGGTCATGTTAGAGCATTTCTTTAAAGAGTTGAAGGCTGCATGAAAGAATTAAAGGCAAATAAAGCAAAACAGGACTTTCTGTTTAGCAGATATTTAAATCTCACACGCTCCTTGCTTGTCTCTGAGGGTGCAGGTTTCCACCTAACACTGACTCCTTTCATTCTGAAGAAATTCCTGAAGGATATTTTTACCAGAGAGAGAATTCCAGCTTGGCAGTTTCCGCCCAGCACTTTAAAAATGCTGTTCTCTCTTCACATCCAAGGAAACATCAGCCAGTGGTTCCCTAGTCCCCACATGGTCACGTGGTGTAGAGTTTCTCCCACCACTTTGTGGTCATTCTTAACACGTGGCTCAGCTGTTCGACAGTCCAATCATGATATGTCTGGGCACGGCCATCTCTGTTTATGGAGCACCTGAATCTGTACGTCTGTATCTTTAGTAGGGTTTCAGGACTTTCCAGCCACTATTTTCTCAAGCCCTGTACCTGTCCCACTCACTCTGCCCCTCCCAGACCCCCGTCACACATCATGGTTTGACATCACCTCACACATCCTCAGGGCTTTGGTCTCTTTTTCCTTCGATCTTTGTGCTCTCTGCCCCAGTGTGATTCCTGCTTCCCAGCCTTCAATTCTACCCATGCTTCTGTCCTGGCCATTTGGGCATCAGATCCATTTGATGCACCTTTTTTGCAGTTTTTTGGCCAGGGCTGGGTTTGAACCCACCACCTCTGGCATATGGGGCCAGCACCCTACTCCTTTGAGCCACTGTTGCCACCCCAGATGCACCTTTTACTTCAGATGTGAACTTTTTTCAGTTTTAGATTTTTACTTTTGATTCTTATTGTTTCTTTCTCTGTGAATATGTTTCCTTTTCCTTTTTGGAGGATTGCTGGGAGAATAGGGATCAAAGACCCCATTCTTGACAAGGGAAAGCACCCCCGGAAAAAGAGGAAAATTAAAAGGTAAACTGAGTGAGTCAGATCAAAGAAAAGTCAGCTAGTTTACATTTAAGCTAGCCATTGCTTAGCAAGCTTCCTTCCTTTTCTGAAATCCCTGCCTGTTGAGGATACAGCTTACAAACACCCTTGCTGGGTCTGTGAGCACTCTGAGGAAAAATGGTCATAGAAGAGGCTCTGACAAGGCCTAGAAAGATACATTAACTGGGTCATTTCCTGCTTAGCAAACAGCACAGCAGATACCCATTGTGGAGATTTGCATTTTCCTGGGGCAGAAATCAAGGGAGTAGGTGGAGCCCTGAGATATGAGCAGAAGAGCTTATATCCCTTATCACAGAGGAAGATCCTCTGTGGTGGTGATGAGAGGAAAATGCCTCCCTCCCACCGATTCCTCAGAGATTAATGCCAGTGGTGTTTTACTCCACAGGGAACTAGGGGAGTTAAACACCTCCCTAGAAATCTGTGTGTATGATCTCAAGTGGGAGGCTCTCCCAATACAAGGCTCGGATTTCTCAAGGTTACTCAGACCCTTAAATAATAACAATAGGAGCTGATATGCTCACTCAGAGAAACTGCTGGTGTCTTTGTTCCCTCCCTCATCTTACCTTCTGGGAAAATAGACTCCAATAAAAGCAGAGTGGAACAAACACTTGGGGCCATTGCCAGAAGCCCACAAATGGGCAATGGACCCCTGAGCTTCCACCTTTAATTCTGCTCTATGTCTCATGTCTCTTTCTTTACCTTCTTTCTAACTATATTTCTTCAGTCTGTGGCTGCCAGTTTCCACAGGTCTTAGTGGACCCTGCCCCCAGGGCGGGACCCTGACAAAGGATAGTTATAGCAGCCACTTTAAAACCGATAGTCCCAGCACCTGCTTTGTCTTGAGCTCCATTTTCTTTTCACTGGAAGAGGCTTCCATTTTCCTGGGCCTTCTTGTTGTTACTGTGTGTGAAGGTGAGATAATTTTCGATGTCCTGGACTTTCAGATGTGGAGTTATGATGACTCAGGGTTCAGCAACTCTGGCCTCACTTGGTTCAGCCCCCTCCTGAGCAGGCTTCCTGGTCTGGCCACCAGGCAGGGTTTCGGGATCCCCTCTCAGGCTTTCCCTTCTGGGATTCATATTCTCTCACTCTCTTTCTCACAGTTTCCCTGAGTTCTGTTCTGGTTCTCTGAGCCCCAGAGGATGGAGCTTCTGTGAAAGCACTGCAATGCTCACAGCATTGCCCTGCCTGGGTGCCCTGTCCGCACGTGTGCCCCCCCAGTGTGTGTCCCCCCGAGTGTGGACGTTCGCGTGCTCTCCACGGTTCTCTCTCTTTTGCCTTTGGCAGCTGCCTTTTGTGTGGTGTCTGGATCTCAGAGCTGTGTCTTGCATGGCTGATGGCCCGGCAGGGTCTTGTCAGTCACCACTAGGAGCAGAAGACCTCCCTTACCTCATAAAATGCTTTGTAGTTTCTACCATATTCATCCTCAGTTAAATTTGCAAAGACATCTTGTATTTTCCGGTCCTGTCAGGACTGGTGGTGCCTTCCTCTGTGTTTCACTTCCTGGCCAGTTGCTGCTGCAGGTGCCAGTGGGATCTGGAGAGTCCCTGCCACTTGTGCACTGGCTAAAAAGATCTGCTGTAATTCTTCGCATTTGTTTTCTTTTTCATTTCTGGAGGGAAAGTTGTATCCTGTGTGTGTAAATAATGACTGAATCTTCTATTATTTTTACAAGGCCTGACAATTAAGTTCACAAACTCATTATAGAAGAAATGTTACCTGCCTCATTGCGAAATATCACTACAGTCACTAGATGGCCAAGGGGAATACTTCAAAGGTGACAGTAGTCAGCAAGACCCAGTCTCAAAAACAAGAAAAACAAAAACAACCAGCCAAACAACAAACCCCACTTACACCAAACAAAAACAAAAACCCCAGGCGGCACCTGTGGCTCAGTGAGTAGGGCGCTGGCCCCATATACTGAGGGTGGTGGTTTCAAACCTGACCCTGACCAAACTGCAACAAAAAATAGCCGGGCATTGTGGCGGGCACCAGTAGTCCCAGCTACTCGGGAGGCTGAGGCAAGAGAATTGCCTAAGCCCAAGAGCTGGAGGTTGCTGTGAGCTGTGACAGCATGGCACTCTAGCGAGGGCGACAAAGTGAGACTCTGTCTCTTAAAAAAAAAACAAACAAAAAACCCATATGCAAAGAAACTCAGAACTATAAAACATGATATAGTCCACTTAAAACTAGAACTTCAGGCGGTGCCTGTGGCTCACTGAGTAGGGTGCCGGCCCCATATACCAAGGGTGGCAGGTTCAAACCTGGCCCTGGCCAGACTGCAACAACAAAAAAATAAAATAAAACTACAACTTCTAGAAATAAGTACAGTAACCAAACTTCATAAAACAGCCAGTGAAAATAGACACGACACCTACAAATGACTGGCAGTTATGCACAATTCTTGTATTTGCAAAAGGTTTTTTGAGATAAATAGGTTAATGCCACACAAATTGACTGTCAGGCAGAAATGCTGTGGGAGACCAGAAGGAGCCTTTCATAGTGTGACCAATGTGATTCACTGTGCAGAGACAGTGTCTAAATTTGTATCTCAAGAAAATAATAGTAAAATAGTATAGACTTGGTAGTGCTATGAGGAGAAATAGACAAATCTGTAATCATAGAGGTGATTTTAATGTTCTCCTCTCAGTGATTGCTAGAAATTGCCAGGACAGAAAAAGTCATCTAAGTTATAAAAGAATGAGGACATAATTGACTAAGTGGATTTATGAACATCTATTGAATGCTAGAACCAATGGCAGGGAACACACTTCTCAGAACACACAGAACACTTGCAAATATGACTATGAAGCAAGAATTAAAACATTTCAAATGAGTTAAACAATATACAAATTTTCCCCAATTGTAATATAGTAACAAAAAGACAGGTGGAAAATTCTCCCATTTCTGGATATTAGAAACATTATTGTAAAGTCATATGTGAAGTGATAAAATGTAAGATTATTATTTAAAAAAAAATTTTTTTTGAGACAGAGTCTCATTTGTCACCTTGAAAATAGTTTTTCTATTTTCAGAAGAGATGGGGTCTCACTTTTGCTAAGGCTGGCCTTAAATTCCTGAACTTAAGCAGTCCACTTGCCTCAGCCTCCCAGAATCCAGGGATTACAAGTGTGAGCCACCCCGCCTGGCTGATAATAAAATTTTAAACTGAATAATGAAGATTCTACATACTAAAACTATGAATGAAGTATTAGTATTAAAGGAAAATGTATAGCTTTGTATCAATATATTAAAAATAAGAAAGGCTTTTCGGCCGGAGACGCCATCTTCCAGTAATTCACCAAAATGACAAACACAAAGGGAAAGAGGAGAGGCACCCGTTACATGTTCTCTAGGCCTTTTAGAAAACATGGAGTTGTTCCTTTGGCCACATATATGCGAATCTAC
>CAUYRH010170033.1:0-20264 GCA_963574655.1 Perodicticus potto | reverse complement strand
ACCAAAAAAATGGCCAGGCGTTGTGGCGGCACCTGTAATCCCAGCTACTTGGGAGGCAGAGGCAAGAGACTCGCTTGAGGCCAGGAATTGGAGGTTGCTGTGAGCTGTGATGCCACAGCACTCTATCCAGGGTGACAGCTTTAGGCTCTGTCTCAAAAAAAAAAAAAAAAAAAGAAAGAAAGAAAAAATAAAAATTACATTGGTATTTAGATGGACATTGTGTTAAATTTCTATATTAATCTGAGGAAATTTTGTCTTATAATAATAATTCTTACTATTAAGAAAAATCGCTTTTCTTTCCACTTATTAAATGTTTTTTCTTGTCTTTCAGTAAAGTTTATAGCCTTTTTCATGTAGGTTCTCATAATTGCTTAAGTGTATTCCTAATTATTTTTTTTGTTATTGTTTCTGCTATTAATGAGATTTATTTATTTTGCCATTGTAGTTTTTAATGAGTTATTGTTGTTATATACAAAACCACTGATTTTTTAATATTAATTTAGTAACTAGATGTGCAACTACCTTAGAACATGTGTTTCCTATGTCAGCTAACCATATTGGCAAAAACACTTTACTTGTATATTTTGTACATAATTTGGATTAATCAGCCACTGCATTTTCTTAGGCCATTGTCAGTATAAATTTGGTTTACTCAAGAAATGCTATTGAAAAACTTCATCATATTCAGAATATAGCATGGTGTTAATAGATAAAAGAAAAGAAAACAAAAAAGAAAAACTTTATCATAAGTGATTTGCAAAGCAGTGCCATCCAAGAAAGTCACAAAATTTAATTTTAAGACCAATGACATCTTTGCAATAAAGCAGCAATGTCTTCACCTGGCTTATAATTGGTTAAAATTGAATATCTGTACAAAAACTGATGATACTGGAAAGGCCAGTGCTTTTGATAATAACAGCTAACATTTATTGAGATTTTACTCTGTCCTGCTATTGGGGCAGACACTTTGTATTTGTTATTTCATTTAATGCTCACAACTCTAGTAAGAAGGTATTATTATCCTCATTTTACCAATAAGAAAACTAAAGTTTAAGGAGCTAAAATTCTCTGTCCATGGTTCTTGTATAGCCAGATAGGAGATGATGATAAAGATGGAATTTAAAGCCAGGTTTGTCTACTTTAACTCTAAAGACATGCTGTTGACACTTGAGTATATCATCTAAGAAGTATAATACTATAAATTCATCAACTATTCTGATGATAACAATTTAGAATAATGTATTTTCTTGGCCCTCACAGATGGTTAAATATACAATGTCCTTCTCTTCAGGACATTAATTTTATTACTTCAGACAAAATGAACACAATCAACTAAGATGGAATAACTGAGACTGAACTTACTACTTGAAACAACTGAAAAACTGAACAAAATTAATAGGACAATGGTTTTCAAGACATTAGATGCTGGACTATGAAGGCCAATGATCCCCAAAAGATGGAAGGCAAAGCAATTGTCTCAGCTTAACCATAGGAGATAGTTTCCAGGCCATGGTGCAGTGAGGGAATTCAGGCAAGCTTGAGGTGAAGAGATAAAACTTTAGTTTTTATCTTTAGAGGCCAAAGCATCTAGAGTTTGCAGGACAGGGAACCAGAGAGGAAATCGCTGCATAAAGAACTCCAGAGAGCTTCAGAAAATTTCCCTCAGGTATTCAGTTGAGTACTGATCAGTGGTATTTAAAGACCTAAGGCTTAGGAGAGAACCACTCCAAAGGATTAGCGGAAACAGTGTCTGATCGTCCCAATAAAATTATCACACATGCAAAGAAGCAGGAAAATATGACCTAAAATGAGAAAAATCAATCAGTAGAAACCAAGAAGTCATGCATATGATAGAATTATGAGGAAGATCATTAAAAGAGTTATTGTTACTGTATTCCTTATGTACAAGAAACTAGAGAAGAGATTGACCATATTAAGTATGGAGAAAGATACGTAAAGACCCAAATCAGGCCAGGTGTGGTGGCTTATTCCTGTAATCTTAGCACTCTGGGAGGCTGAGGCAGGTGGATCACCTGAGGTCAGAAGGTTGAGACCAGCCTGAGCAAGACCGAGACCCCATCTCTACTAAAAATAGAAAAACTAGATGGGCATCCTGGCAGGCACCTGTAGTCCCAGCTACTCAGGAGGCTAAGGCAAGAGGATAGCTTGAGCTCAAGAGTTTGAGGTTGCTGTGAGCTATGATGCCATAGTACTCTACCAAGGCAACAAGTGAGACTCTGTCCCAAAAAACAAAAAAAAGACCCAAATAAAATTTATACAGATGACAAGTGTATTGGAAAGGATTGATGGCATACATAATTAATTAAGTAAAACACATATAGAAAAATGACTGAAAAAAATGTAGATAGCATTAGTGATCTTTTACATAATGATAAGCCTTATATCTGTATAATTAAAATCTCCAAAAATGTGAAAGTGGAGAATCAATTCATAACCTTGCACCATATACAAAATTTAATTCAAAATTTAATTAAGAAGTCAAGCTAAGAGTCAAATAAAAGACTCAGTATCATTCACAATAGCGACAATGAAAATGAAATACATGGGGATGTACTTAACCAAGAAGATGAGCTACAAAACACTGAGGAGAGAAATCACAGACAACACAAACACATGGAAAAGCACGTCATGCACATGGATCAGAAAAATCAAAATAGTTAAAATGTCCATACTGCCCAAAGTGATTAACAGATTCAACACAATTTCCATCAAAATGCCAAATCATATTTCACAGATCTAGAAAAAATATATTCTTCATTTGGAACCAAAAATAGCCCCAATATCCTAAGCAATCTTAAGAAAAAAAGATCTGGAGGCATCAAATCACTAGACTTCAAATTATTCTACAAGTCTATAGTAACCAAAACAGCATGGTATTAGTACAAAAATAGAGACACAGACTAAAGGAATGGAACAGACATAAAACTATCTACCTACAACCAACTGATCATTGACAAAGCAAACAACAACATACACTAAGGGGGGAAAAGCCCCATTCAATGAATGGTGTAGGAAAAATTGGATAGCTACATGCAGAAGAATGAAACAGGATCCTTGTCTCTTACCTCTTACAAAAATTAATTCAAGATGGATAAAAGACTTAAATGTAAGACACCAAGCCATAAAAATTCTAGAAGAAAATGTAGGAAAACCTCTTCTAGATATCAGCCTAAGCAAAAAAATTATGACTAAGACCCCAAAGGCAATTCCATCGCAACAAAAATAAATAAGTGGGACTTGAGTAAGTTAAAAAGGTTCTGTACAGCAAGGGAAGTAACAGAGAAAATAGACAACCTAAAGAAAAGGAGAAAATATTGACAAACTATCCATCCGAAAAAAGACTAACATCCAGAATCTACAAGGAACTCAAACAAAGCAGAGAAAAAAAACAAAACCTGTCAGAAAGTGGGCAAAAGAGGCTCGGCGCGGGCTAAGGCGCCAGCCCTGTACACTTGAGCTGGTGGGTTCGAATCCAGCCCGGGCTCACCAAACAACAATGACGGCTGCAACCAAAAAATGGCCGGGCATTCTGGCGGGCACCTGTAGTCCCAGCTACTTGGGAGGCAGAGGCAGGAGACTCGCTTGAGCCCAGGAATTGAGGTTGCTGTGAGCTGTGATGCCACAGGACTCTATCCAGGGTGACAGCTTGAGGCTCTGTCTCAAAAAAAAAAAGAAAGAAAGAAAGAAAGAAAGAAAGTGGGCAAAAGACTTGAACAAAAACTTTTCAAAAGAAGATAGACAAATGGCCAAGAAATAAATGAAAAATATGCTCAACACCATTAATTATCAGGGAAATGCAAATTAAAACCACAATGAGATATCACTTTACCCCTGTCAAAATGGCTCTTAATTTAAAAATCTAAAAACATGGATACAGAGAGAAAGTAATGCTTATACACTGTCAGTGGGACTGCAAATTAGTGCAACTTCTTGAAAAAAAGTGTGGAGATTCCTCAAAGAACTAAAAGTGAATCTATCATTTGATCCAGCAATCCCACTACTGGGAATCTACCCAAAGGAAAAGAATTCATTTTATCAAAAAGACACCTTCGGCGCTGGCCCCATACGCTGGAAGTGGCGGGCTCAAACCTAGCCCCAGCCAAAAACTGCAAAAAAAAAAAAACCAGACTATGGACATAAATGTGAACTATAGCACTTTTAAAAGAAAACACAGAAGTTTCCTATGCCTTTGCATTAAGCAAATAATTCTTAAATATGACAAGAAAAGCACAATACATAAAGAAAAAAATAAATTGGACTTCGTCAACATTAAGAACTTCTACTCTTCAAAAGACAGTGTTACGAACAATGAAAATCCAAGCCTCTGAGTGGAAGAAAATGCTTACAAATAACTTATCTGACGAAGAACTTGTATCCATGATATAATTAAAAATTTAAGAAAACAGCTCAATTTTTAATGTTTTTGTTAGTTTTTTTTTAAATATCAGGTTATTGTGAGGGTACAAACAACCAGGTAAAAATATTTGAATTTGTTAGGTAGAGTCCCTCTTAGAGTTATGTCCTGCACTCAAAAAGGTATGCCAAATACCCCCACACTGTTCCCATTGAGTGGGAGCACCCCCGCTTCCCTCTCTCCATCCCCTCTGCCTCTCCTTTGTTCCCCCTGCCCCCAACTTGAATTGAAATGAGTTTTTCTCCTATGTGGGCATGCATTAGATCACCTACTGGCTTCATATTAGTATCGAGTACATTGGATAATTGCTTTTTCATTCTTGTGTTACTCTACTAAGAAGAATGTGTTTCAACTGTATCCAGGTTAATACAAAAGATGTGGGGTCACCATCTTTTTATGGCTGAATGGTATTCCATGGTATGCATACACCACAATTTGTTAATCCATTCCTGAGTTGATGGGCATTTAAGTTGTTTCCACATCTTGGTGATTGTAAATAGACAGTTCAATTCTTTAAACGAGCAAAGGATTTGAGCACTCTACCAAAAAAAAAAAATGAACAAATTGAAATAATCTCATAGGGAAATGTAAATTAACTCTATAATGAGTTATTACTACACACCTTTCAGAATTTCTACAATTAAAAAGAATGACCTAGTTTTCCATGGTGTAAATTGAAAAAAAACATTGACCATAACCATTGGAGCATGGAACCAATGGAACTCTCATTTGCGTCAGGTCTGGGATTTGATTTTATGCTACTTGTAAGCTAATAAACTAGCTTGTTATTTCATGGATGTTGCCAGAAGACATGAGACTCAGACCAGAAACAAAGTACTTTATACTCACCACCCTTTCTCCCCCAAGTCCAACAGGGTATACAACGCAAAGCACTCAGATGGATGTTTGCACATGTGGTAAATATATTAGCACTGAACTCAAGGAACCCACTGTTTTGTAGCAAACCGTAAGCAAGCCTGTTTTTTATCCTAGGGAAATAGTACTTCATACCTCAAAGTTTCTTGCTGCAAAGACAATTCTGAGAAATGGCATGAGTAAAGAGCAGTCAATGTCTTACATTCTTGGCATACCCTTTAAGGTGAGGAAGAGTATATAAAATCTATGGCAGAATGTCTCTCAACAATATCTACCCTCAGTTCTTCATCATCTTGGCTTCTGCTGGCTTTTCATACGAGTATACTATTCTGAGGCCACTCTGATTTATCTAATTGATAGAAGCTAGAAACAAATCTATCCAACTTCTCATACAGCATAGGCCACTGTCAACAGAGGCGGATGAGACCAACCTGCAGTATTGACCTCAGAGTCCCAGATTCAGCCAACTATGAATAAGTCCCAGGGAGGATCAGTAGGTCTAATTTTAGACATCCAGGGTGTAGCCAAGTCCAATCTCAATCACCATACATAGCATAACCAAGGCCACTCAGGCATTATGATTTTGTAAAAGTCAGATTAAAACATGATTGTGCCAGACTGTGTTTGTATATGTATGAGGTTGGTTCACTTTGGGAGCTGATATTGATAACATCAGGCACAGAAGGCACAGTTTCAGGCCATGTTCACATGAGTTTCACTGTCTTCACAGCACATGGACTGGTATCACAAACACGGCAGCAGATGAGACGATCTGCCGGCCTGAAGGCCAGCTGCCTCAAACAAACTGTATGACTGTTTTGTCAGGTTGCAGCGCTGGACCTAAGGGACAAAGAGAAGATTTACTGTTCCCACCTTCCCATGCTCCATGGGGTATGAGGTGTTTCCTCTCTAAGTGCTGAGCTTGTTCCTCCCCTCTCCTTCCATAGCCACAACGCAAAGTACTGTGACCCAACCCAGCAGCTATAACTTAACCTTTTCTCCAATTCTTCCCCCTTTTACATCTGGAAGGTCAAATGTGAGTGGGAAAAGAACATTACTGTTAAATATGGGACCCATCGTGTCCCCTGTCTTGGCCAGCTTGGACAACTATAGGAAGACTTAGCATTGTACTTAACGACATGGTCATTGTCGCCATGATCCAGGATGAGAAGGTCTAATAAGAAAAACCATGTGGCTATACTAGAATTAAGTTTGAATATCCCACATCCCTTTTTGGCTGGGCCATCCTCTACAGAATGTAACAACCAGGCTGGTATGGTATGGAGTTGCTGTTGGGAAAAAGAAAGGCACATTATGCCCAGCAGTGGTCAGGCAGAATCCTGACTTTTCAAAATATGCCATATACTCTCCACCCCATTCATCCTGATCATTAACCAGTGAGCAGCTAAGAGGAGATGAGTCAGCCATAAAAAAGGATAAAGTACTGACACAGGCTTCAACATGGATGAACTTTGAAACCATTATGCTAAATAAGAAAAAGCACAAAGACCACGTATCTTTGGATGGTTCCACAGCACTGAGATGGCAAACAACGTTAACCTGCCTGTGGTTAAACCACCTGAGGGGAGTGGTTCTTGAGGAATTGACTAATGAGGATTTGTAGGAACTGGAACAGGAACAGCCGAAGAAGAAGCAAGAAAAAAGGAAGCTGCAGGAGAAAAAAAGAATCTCCCCAAAAAATCATAGTGAAGGGTTTATCCGAAGCTTTTGTAGACCTCGATCACCGCCTTAAAAACTTTGAAAACATGGACGCCAATACCAAAAGCTTTTCATTAATAGAGAAGAATGTCCATGGTGCATCATCTGCTTACAAGCACATCTATGATTTTAAAAGAGGAGACAAACTAAACAAACTACCATGGACAAGTTTCTGAAAAGAGTGACACTTCCTCAAGACGAGTCTCAGGTGAGTCCCTCAGGAGGTATTCCAGAAGAAGGCATTGTTATCATGGGAGACAGCAGCTCTGTGTCTTAGTTTTTAACACAAAGGTTTAAAAAGTAAAAAAAACAAACACTTTTTCAGGATATAAAGATGGAAAATATTTGTATACAGCTATACAATGTGTTTGTATATTAAGCTAAGTATTATTACAAGAGTCAAAAGGGTTTTTTTATTATTTTTTTTTAAGACAGAGTCTCACTATATGGCCCTCTGTAGAGTGCTATGGTGTCACAGCTCACAGCAACCTCAAACTCTTGGGCTTAAGCGATTCTCTTGCTTCAGCCTCCCAAGTAGCGGGGACTACAGGTGCCTGCCACAACACCCAGCTATTTTTTTTTGTTGCAGTTGTCATTGTTCTTTAGCTGGCCTGGGCCGGGTTCGAACTGCCAGCCTCGGTGCATGAGGCTAGTACTGTAACCACTGTGGTACAGGCACCCGGTCTCAAAAGGTTTTTTAAAAGTTTAAAAATTATAAAGTGAAAAAGTAAAGTAAGAAAGTTACAGTAAGCTAAGGTTAATTTATTATGGAAGAGAGAAAAAAGTTTGTACAAATTGAATGTAGCCTAAGTGTACAATGTTTGTTTTCAAAGTCTACAGTAGTGTGCCCTTCACATTCACTCACTACTCACTCACTGACACACCCAGAGCAACTTCCAGTCCTGCAAGCTCCATTCAGGTAAGTGCCCTATATAGGCATAGCACTTTTAAATTAAAAAAAAAAAAATTTCTGAAACAATGTCCCACTCTGTAGTCTGGGCTAAAATTAAGTGGCATCATCATAGCTCGCTGCAACCTCAAATGCCTGGGCTCAAACGATCATCTTACCTCAGACTACCAAGTCGCTAGAACTACAAGTGCATTCCCCCACACCCAGCTAATTGTTCTATATTTTATAGACAGGGTTTTCCTTGTACTCAGGCTAGTCTCAAACTCTTGACCTCAAGCAACCTTCCGTCTCAGCCTCCCAGAATGCTGGGATTACAAGTGTGAGCCTCTGTGCCCTCCCACTTTTTATCTTTTATGCCCTATTTTTACTGTACTGTTTCCATGTGCAGATACACAAATACAGTTGCATTACCGCAGGGGTCCTCAAACTACGGCCCGCGGGCCATATGCAGCGGTGTGAATTGTATTTGTTCCCGTTTTGTTTTTTTACTTCAAAATTAGATGTGCAGTGTGCATAGGAATTTGTTCATAGTTTTTTTTTTTTTTGTAAACTATAGCCCGGCCCTCCAACGGTCTGAGGGACAGGGAATTGGCCCCCTGTTTACAAAGTTTGAGGACGCCTGTATTACAGTTCCCTGTAGTAACATGCTGTGTACGTTTGTAGCCTAGGCACAATAGGCTATACCTTATAATACATAACAGGCTACGCATACCAGGCTACACCACTATGTTTGTGTGAGTACACTCTATGATGTTTGCACAAGAATAAAGTCGCCTAATGACACATTTCTCAGAATATATCCCCATCATTGCGCAGCACATGACTGTATTGACAGCAGATGCTCTTTTGGTGAATGAAAAGGGAAAAGTCAGTTATAAGGGAATAGTTTAAAAAAAACAAAAACTAAGGTCACATTCTGAGGTTCTCTGTGGACATGAATTTTGGGAGAGAACAATATTCAACCATTCCATCTATAGTTACTGGTTAATGCCTTCATTCTAAAACTTTTAATTAATCGTAAGTACAGTAAGGTAGAGAAAACGAAATTAAGAGGATCGGTTTGAGCACTGTCTGTGCCACAAAACAATATATGACAATAGGAAAGGCTCTACTGGGTGCTCACACTTGTAATCCTAGCACTCTGGGAGGCCGAGGCAGATGGATTGCCTGGAGCTCACAGGTTTGAGAACAGCCTGAGCCAGAGCAAGACCCTATCTCTAAAAACAGCCCAGTGTTGTGGCAGGCACCTGTAGTCCCAGCTACTTGGGAGGCTGATGTAAAAGAATTGCTTGAGCCCAAGAGACTGAGGTTGCTGTGAGCTATGACACCATAGCACTCTACTGAGGGCAACAAAACAAAACTCTATCTCAAAAAAAAAAAGGAAAAGCTCTTTATGTTTCTAGAACTCAGTTTTTTGCTCTATAATTGAAGGGGTTTGTACTAAACAATCACTAAAGTCTCTTTCAGTTCTCAAATTCCATTATTTTCAGGTCACATATTCATTCATCTTTCACTGTACATTAAGTAGGCATCCCTGGAGCCAGCCTTCACACTATGACCTGGGGACTTAGTGATGACCAAAACATTTAAATGCTTCCCCCTCCCCTGTGGACATTATACTCTATAAGAGAAAACAAAGGCATTGAAAAAAACTATGAAAACAATTATAATCATGTAGACTTTAAGAAAGAAAAGTCTATGGGAGTGTTTAACAGGGAGCCCTCACCTGATCTGGGGTGTCAGGAGATATGTTAAGAAGGCAACAACCAGGCAAAAACTACTTCTGTGACTTGTGACTATAGGAATCCACTTTGAGTAATATAAGAAAGAAAGGATTTACAAAGTAGTAAAGGATTAAGCTCTTGCTTTGATAAGCTCCAACAAGGCAGAGTTCTTGTCCAGTTTGTTTACTATTGTATATCCAGGGCCCATGATGCATTACTGATCTGAATACTGTAGGCAGATGTAATACATTGGTAAGTATCTGTGTATCTAAACTTAGAAAAGGTACAGTACAAATATGGTAAAGAAGATAAAAAATGTAACATTGAATCACAGCACCCTCTGACATCTCCAATAAATTTACATGTTCAGAATACCCAGGAGACCTACTAGTAGTATTTGTTTCTATTATCTACTTTTCAGCACCAACTCTTCCAACAATTTATGAGCCAGTTAGTTCTGTAAAAACAAGGAAATAGCTGTGGTAGAGTAGTGTGTCAGATGGACTGGGCCTCAGAAAGATGGCCTCTTATTCCACTTGTCCACGGCAGGCATGAAAACCTTTCCCTAACGATTTTCCTTTCATATGAAGAAATGGAATTTTTTCTCTTACTTTCAGATTCAACCCAAACTCCCCAAAACTCCAGAATGCAGAGGCCCAAAACAAGTTTCCCAAACTCTCCCCATTTTTTTCTTCATAAAATTAGGCTGGGATCCCCAAGGTGCCTCTGGAATTCATAGAATGGCAAGGGGAAATTGGGTAGAAATGAAAGATGGGGAGTTGGGGCAGAATTGGGGTCCCTTGAGAGGAAGAGAAGAACCACTGCCCATTCAATGCTCAGAGACTTACCTCTCAGCCCTGACTTGCAGTCTTACTCCAACGTCACTCTAGACTCCTCTATTCCTAGTACTTTACTGATATATTTACTTGACTCATCTTAGATGAGCTCCCTGAATTCAGGAACAAAATCTTTCTACTTCTGTTTTCCCGTAGGTTGAGCCCAGGACTGCACACCTAGAAAGAATTCAACAACTACATTGAGAGGCAGTATAGTGATTTAACTGCTCTGCGCCTGTATTTTCTCAACTGTTAGATAAGGATAATATCTATTTTATAATGTCATTATGGGAGTTAAGTGAGATAAGCTATGTATGTAAAGCACTTAGCACAGTGCTGGCACGTGACAAGAAATCACTATTCGGTAGCTGTCATTATTATTACTGTTGGGCTAGGCCATATTCAGTTCATTTTAGAGCTTAAAATAGCTAGTACAGTCTTCCTTTGGTATCCAAGGAGGATACCCAGTACCTCCACAGGTACTAGAATTCCAGCACCCTCACAGGTACCAGAATTCATTGATGTTCAAGTCCCTTATGTAAAATGGTATTACATTTGTATATAACCTATTCACATCTTCCTATATACTTCAAACATTTGTAGATTACTTATGATACATAATACAATGTAAATGCGGTATAAGTAGCTGTTATGCTGTATTTTTATTTGTACTATTTTTTATGGTTGTTATTTTTCTTCCTAATATGTTCCACCCATGGGTGGTGGGACCTGGCCTTCTGGTGTGAGTATAAAGAGATGATAACTTGAGTCTTAGACTGTTATTTGTATCTACTTAGACTGCCATAAATTCATTTCCCCTTCATTTTGAGTAACATAAGAAAGGAAGGATCTACAGAATAATAAAGGATTAAGTTCCTCCTTCATTAAAGGTCAGCAGGACAGAGTTCTTGTCCAATTTGCTTACCGTGATATCGCTAGTGCCCATGATTCCAGGCACAATACAGACACTCAACAAATATTTGTGCTTCTCAAAATTGAATGAATTAACATTCTGGATATTACTGAGAACTTAAAACTGTTTGCTTTATGTGATTTCAGACCTTTAGGAAAGCCAATCCAATCTAAAAAATGCAGTCCACTGCCTGCCCTCATATCAGAAATATTCTCACTCAAGACCTGTCTTTTGGGGAGGAGACTCATGAGGAGCTCATGGCACAGATGGAGAAAGATTTCTCACACAACGATTAGGATAAAAAATAGTAGAAAGGTAATTTTACTTTCTGGGGAAAGAGAGAGAGAAAGAAGAGAAGAGAAAATGGATAGCACTAAGAAAGTAAGAGAAATGCTGGCAGCTGAGGAAAACTGCTTGGAGTTTTTAAAGAGTAAAATGGCTTTTTTCCTCTGTGCTTCAGACTGATAATAGGAGCGGCTGTGAAACTACTAGACCGGCTCAGTAAAGTTCCTTAAAACCTGGTGCCAGCGAGAACTGAGAGAGCTTACACCCCTACTGTCCTCTTTGGGCTCTTCAAGGCTGTGAAAACAAACTCTTAGAGACAACAAATTAGGCTTGTGATGAGTTGTGTCCAGCTATTTCATCAACACAAAACAAAGGACAGTTGTGCTGTGAGTTTTTCTCTTCAAAGGGGCAATTATGTTCTGTGGGCTTGTTTCTCTTACTTTCAGTTTGATAGTTTATTTTTCTCTGTTAGCTTATTAACAAGGCCACCTTTCACTATCCCTTTGGGTTAAGACTTTGTATCATTAAGAGGCTTTATAGAGATACTATAAACTCAATCGTATGGCTAAGCAAAAAGGAAGGAAAAAGGAAGAGAGGGAGGGACTTATTGTTCCACTCAATAATTTCATGAGTGTGAAATGGAAGGTAGGAGTCTACTGTTTCCTCAGGTTGTCTTGATTCTGGTATGAGCCTCCCTTGGAGCTGTGAGTGTAGTGATTAAAGAATGCCTTTACTGCATGAACCCTAAATGCAAGCCAGCTCCTACTCTAGTGCTCAACTGAAGTAACAAGCAATTTGTTCCAACATTGGAAGAGAAACAATGACATTTATTAAAATAGTAGATCTTTGACATGGCATTTTCCTAAGGGATTTCAAGAGCAATTTTAACTATAAGCAATTTTCACCAGGTACACTAAATTTAGAATCTAACTTCAGGTTAAAATAGGCCTTCACTATATCCACTTAGCCTACAGCTACCCATTAGACTTGTGTGTATACCTATGTGTGTTTCAGGACTAAAGATAGAATGAGAGCTAATTTATAGCCTCAGTGAAAAAAGAACTAATCCACTTGAATGTTTATGTCTAAACTTACATTCTGATTAGTAATCATTCAAATGAAGTTTTCTTCCTTGGTTATAATCTTTAGTAAATGAATTTGTTTTGATACTGTACTGTATTTTGTTTTTTAGTTTTTCCACTCAACAAATTGAGCACCTGCTAATACCAGGCATAGAGCTAAGTACTTTACCATGTATCATTTTCTTTGATAACAATAGCCACAGAAGTTTTTGTGAAAATCTGCTTCCTCCGTTGAGGATCAATAAAGGCCCCAGACCATGATGGGGCAAAGTAGAGTGTGAAATCTGCAAACATTGAGAGGAAAACAATGTTAATATGTGTCAAAATAGAGAACAGGTGGTCTGAATGAAAATTTATTGACTCTGTAACATATCTCGCAAAAGGATGCATGGTAATTGCAGTGGATGTGACCATCCTTCAGCAGTATTCTTACTAGAGTTAAACGCCAACAGGAGAACCAGGCTCTTTCAATACTGTAATTTTGTTTTTTTAAGATACGGTCTCAATCTGTCACTAAAGCTAGAGTACAGTGGCATCATGATGGCTCATTACAACCTCAAATTCCTGGGCTTAAGCAATCTTGCTGTCTCGGCCTCCCAAAGTGCTAAGATTACAGGTGTGAGCCACCATGCTGGCTCCACACCTATAATTTTTAAGTGACCTTTAGAGCTGCTAGAAGTCAAGGGCACACCATTTTCTGGGATCGAGAATTGTTACCCAGGTTTTATTACTTTATTGTAGGGATCCATAACCTTACTGTGTATCAGAATTGGTGGAGGTGCTTGCTTCAGCTGCAGAGTCTATAGCCCCACCCTCTGAGATTCTGATTTGGCAGATCTGAGTGAGGTCCAGGAAACTACATATTCACTAAATATCTCCTACCCCTCCCCATGATTCTGGTGCAAGTATTGAAGGCCCAAAGTGAAGAAATAAGGCTTTATTAAGTACTTATAACTATCAGTTCTAGTTTCAAGGTACTTGTATATTCTTTTGGAGTGTCTTGAATTTTGTATCATGAAGTTAAATCAGCAAATTTCAAATCCATGAAAGCTGATAAAGCTTTGGGAATAGCAAGTTTTGAAGAACAATAGCTTCATATGTTGACTTGCCCTAGCCTAATTGCAGATCCTATTTGGACTTACTTTTGACCTTTGGGTCCTACTGGTTTATAGACAATTTAAATATAGAAAATATGTTATCTTCATCCCTTTATCCTCGCACTTAACATAATGCCTGGCATATGTTAGTATATGTAAACAGTAGTTTTTCTGTAAATGTTTATACTACATGTGACATTTTCTAATTAGATGATAGTAGTTAGGTTTGCTTTATTATCCCCAAAGATGGCTTGGGATTAGGGCTAGTCTCTGCTTTCTTAGCCTCTAGTTCTTTGACTTTTCAAAGAACAAAAGCTTATAACTCTTGCTACTCTACACAAAGACCAAGCTACGTGGTAGTCAAAATACTACAAAAGAAAACTCTATCCTCATGGTGGTCCCATTTGGGTCTAGACACCAGACAAATTCCCAAGTAAACCAAACATGCCTTTGATATTATTCCACCATCCATAGTATTCCTTCATACTCATTTTTATAACTCTTCTATGCCCACATGTTTCCCCATGTCACTAACTTATGATTAACTTATGATTTCAGTCTTTCCCTTCATTTCTTTACCACCATCATCAATATGTGGGTCTCATTCTCTCATTTCTATAGGATCTCTTAAAAATTATAGGATCTCAAGAAATTGCTGAGCCTGGTATCATACCTGGAGTCCCCAGGTATGATTTAAACCTTAAAGGATCTACATTTAGCCCTCTATTGGGAAGTTGACACTTCCTCTACTATCTCCTTTCCAAGCAATAATCCAGTTTATGCTTCAAAACCTTCAGTAATAGAGGGCGCATGGCCTCCTTGCATACCCCATCTTGTGACAGCTTCAATTTCAAAATTCTTCCTTATATTTTAAAGTGAACTCTATTTCCCTGTAGAATTATTCAGTGAACGATAATTAACCCAGCTCTACTCTGTGCCAGACCCTGTGCTAAACATTAGAAATAAAATAAATAAGACATAGTTCCACCACATCTAACGGGTAAAAAATTTGAAGTCTGACATACCATCAATTGGTAAGAATATATGGAAATTAAAACTTTCATATATTCCTGTAGGCATATAATTGGTACAAATGCTTTGGCAATAGCTAATAATGAATAAGCCATCAGGCTCGGCGCCTGTGGCTCAACAGGCTAAGGCGCCAGCCACGAACACCTGAGCTGGCGGGTTCGAATCCAGCCTGGGCCCGCCAAACAACAATGACGGCTGCAACCAAAAAATGGCCGGGCGTTGTGGCGGGCGCCTGTAGTACCAGCTACTTGGGAGACGGACACAGGAGATTCGCTTGAGCCCAGGAATTGGAGGTTGCTGTGAGCTGTGATGCCACGGCATTCTATCCAGGGTGGCAGCTTGAGGGTCTGTCTCAAAAAAATTTAAAAAACCCAACGTTTTTCTTCATTGTCAACGAAACCGTGTTGAAGGAAACCATTTTATTCAAGAGTCTGCTGCACGTTATTTGCCTTAAAGTCGTCATTTTCAAGACCCTGCTGCTGATGTTAAATGAAGACTTTCTGTACTTCACCTTACACGGTCAGCACAAAAGAAGAGGTTTGCTCCTCACGGTCATGGCTAGACCAAAGAGAACATCGACCACACGTGAGCATGGTACAAGCAGCTGCCAATGAAGAAATGTGCTATCATGACATGCAAAGGTCTCTAACCAAAAACCTACACACTGTGCTTGCCTGAACTTGTCACCTGCACAAAATCCATTACCAGACATGCTATCATTACTATTCAGCTCTGATATCATAAGTATTTTTGTTTTGTATAGTCTTAATGCTTAGAAATTGACCTAGATTCCTGGATTTTTTTGTCAAATCTCAACATGAGCATGTTTACATATGCTAGTTTATAAGCTTTATAATGCTAGTAAGTTTAAACACTTTCTAATAAATTAAATGGGAATACAGTAGACAAAGACCTACTATCCATACGTACTCAACCTCTCAATTTAAAGGTTTATTTCCATCAGTTTTATTTCCACAGCTGATAAAGAAGCACTAACATAACATCACATACATCTAAAACCAAGTCTGAATAATAAAAATAGCCCCTAACTTTTTACTTTGATGTCCACTCTATTCCAAGCAGTGTCGTAAGCCCTTTCTATGGAGTAAGTCACAATGACTCTGGGGTAGAGCCTGTCATTGGTCTCGTTCTGCAGATTTAGAGATTCCTGAAGCACAGAGGTATCCGCCCAAGAACAATGATTAGATACGATAAATACTTACTGACGTTCCTATAATCTGGTCGTTCCACAGATGGGGACACAGAGAGTGTCTTATTAGTTGGGCCCAGAGCTCCTGCCACAAACCTCTTAATTCCTTTAGGAAAAGAAAAACAAGTATGAAATGACTTAACCTTTTTTTTTTTTTTTTTGCAGTTTTTGGCCGGGGCAGGGTTTGAACCCACCACCTCCAGCATATGGGGCTGGAGCCCTACTCCTTTGAGCCACAGGCGCTGGCCGACTTAACCTTTTCGTTGTCAATCATTAGGCTGTAAGATTTTTCCTAAACACAGGTCTACAATCCTTTGTCCACAACTCTGAAATCCAAAAAGCTCTAAAAGCCCAATTTTTTCCCTGTATTTGACAACAAAACTTGACCTCTACTAAACAAGAGGCTACTTATAATCTTTATTTCATTTTAGGGGGATGATTCATAGATTTTGTTAATAAACATTTGATCATGGGGGTTTCCCCAGAACTCACTGAGGAAATTTTGTCATATAGAAAATACACACAAATTATCACTATGCCAATTCCAATTCAAAGAACTGAATTCTCACAGATCTGACCTCAAGAATTCAAGTAAGCAATCCTTTCCTAACACCACAGCTGTGTTTGGACAAACTATCTCTCTTCTGATTCTAAAAAAAGCTTAAAAGAGGGTCGGCAGTGGCTCATATCTATAATCCTAGCACTCTAAGAGGCTGAGCAGGGCAGATAGCCTGAGCTCAGGAGTATAAGACCAGCTTGAGCAAGAGTGAGACCCCATCTCTAAAAAAACAGTTGGGTCTGTGGACTATTGTCCCAGTTACTTGGGAGGCTAAGGCAAGAGAATCGCTTCAGCCCAAGAGTTTGAGGTTACTATGAGCTAAGATGCCCCAGCACTCTACCAAGAGTGACAAAGTGAGATTCTATCTCAAAAAATATAAATAAATAAATAAATAAATAAACAAACCTTAAAGGTCATAAACTTAACAACAGGTTCTGCAAAATTGCCTCAAAGTAGCATGCGACTTGTTATTTATTTATTTTTTTTGAGCCACTGCACCCAGCCACAGCATTCAACTTGAAATGCTTTCTAGTACAAAACTGAAGGCCCTTCATTGGGGGAAAATATTAAATCCAGATTAGCAATTATGAAGTCTATAATTGAAGTATGAAGGAGATTAAATATTTCTTAAATAACTCTTTAATAATCTCTCTTTCAGGACAGGCAAGGTGGCTCACACCTACAATCCTAGCACTCTGGGTGGCCGAGGTGGGTGAATCACCTGAGCTCAGGAGTTCAGAACCAGCCTGAGCAAAGAAGAGACACCATCTCTACTACAAATAAAAATAAAAAAACTACCCAGGCATTGTGGAAGGTGCCTGTAGTCTCAGCTATTCTCCTGGGCTGAGCCTTCTTGTTTGAGGTTGCTATGAGCTATAAAGCCATGGCACTCAACCCAGGGTGACAGAGTGCGACTCTTGTCTCCAGAAAAAAAAAAAAAAAAAAAAGCCTCTCTCCTTAAGCTGGAGTTTAGGTGTTTTAAAATGGCCTAGTAAGGTTTGTTCACTAACATAACACAAGCCAGCAGTCATGCTATTCAGTACCTTTGGTAATTTTAGCCACTCAATAATCAGGACTGTGCTTTAGAATTTAACTAGAGAAGACTACCAACTAGTTGATAATCTAGCCTTTGAACAGGTTAGAGGCCCAAACATTCTTGATCTTCCCCAAAGCTGTGCAATAATGTGGGTATAAAAAAAAAAGAGTTCTTATATCTCCTTGCTTTAACTGATTTGATATCCTCTGACCTGTGATTCTGGTGGAGTAACATGGATGTAAACATTATCTCTCAGGAACAGAGTTCCTGTAAATTGTTTTGGTTTTCATTAGTAGACTGTGTGTAAGTAATGCCATAACAATTGTGCTTTACTTTTTTTTTTTTTTTTTTTTGCAACCTCAAACTCCTGGACTTAAGTTGATTCTCTTGCCTCAGCCTCCCAAGTAACTGGAACTATAGGCGCCCGCCGCAATGCTCAGCTGTTTTTTGCTGCACTTGTCATTGTTGTTTAGCTGGCCCAGGCCAGGTTGGAACCCGCCAGCCTCAGTGAATGTGGCTGGCGCCCTAACCACTGTGCCACGGGCGCCAAGCCCAATTGTACTTTACTCTCGGTGATAACTTTACATTTCCAAATCTTCAGGGGCTCCAAATATTTCTTCTATTCCTTTCCCTCCCACCAGTGCCGAAGTGTTCTGATGGCAGCCAGCTAGAAGGCTAGTTATTTCAGAAGTCACTTTTCAAGTTCCACCAAAACTAAATCTAATGCCACACTCTTTTGTGAGTAGCACAGAGCCTTTAAGGACATCAATAGCATAAAGGAAGAAATATGCAAAAGGCAATCTTCCTATCTAAGTAAGCCAATCATGGGAAGAAGGGTGGCCTTTAAAAATGCGATGGGCACCTGTAGTCCTACCTACTTGAGAAGCTGAGGCAAGGGGATTGCTTAAGCCTGAGAGTTTAAGGTTGCTGTGAGCTAGGATGCTACAGCACTCTAGCCAGGGTGACAGAATGAAACTGTCTCAAAAAAAAAAAACAAAAAAACACCTCTCCCCCTTAGGCTAGAGTATCCAAAATAATCAAAACAGACGGCTGTTACTTAACAACCTGATGATGTGCTTCCAAAAGCAGAAAAATCATTTTAGCTCTTAATATACAAAGAAGTCATAGACCTAGCTACAAAGTCAGGTCATAACCACCAGCAGAAATTCTGAGCCTAAGGCCTAGAGGGATAGCATTAATTCAAAAATGTTGAATGCTTGATTATGAAGCTGCAGAAAAGTAACTTACAAGCAAGTAAAACACAATGTCTGCAGGGTTTCTCATAAGCCAAAGGTCATATAAGGAAAAACAGCAATAAGGACAGCACATGATAGCTGAGAACATTAAAGGAATCATGTGCAGAAACAGAACAATGTTCCTTACCTGTCTGGAGAGTCATCTCCTCAGCAGCTTTCCTGGCCACTCCTGCAGAGCACTTGTTCATCTGGTAGGCCTAATATGTCAACCACAAATGTTAGCTGGCCCTTCTTTCCCTTCACACAATAAGTAATGAATTCGTAATCCTCTAATACCCAGTTTTATTCAGTAAGGACATGTAGAATGAATTAATCTGAGGTCTCAGTGAAATCTCAGCAAGGAAGGCTTATCAGTCCCAACTTTGCAAGGCAGTAGGGAAAGGTAAGAATCCTTGGGAACTGCTAGCTGGTAAAAAGAGCCAGCTCTGAACATTTGGTATGTCAAGGAATAAGCTGATGTAGGTAAATATTCCGAGAATTAAGGAAAATATAGGGCTCAGCACAGTGGCTCATGTCTATAATCCTAGCACTCTGGGAGGCCAAGACGAGAGGATTGTTTGAGCTTAGGAGTTTGAGACCAGCCTGAGTAAGAGTGAGACCCTGTCTCTACTAAAAATAGAAAAATTAGCCAGGTGAGGTGGCGGACATCTGTAGACCCAGCTACTCGGGAGGTTGAGGCAGTAGGATTATTTGAACCCAGGAGCTTGAGGTTGTGCGAGCTCAGCGAGGAGAAGGAGGAGGGAAGGAGGAAGAGGAAGAGCAGGGGGAGAGGAGGGGAGAGGGGGGAGGTAGGAGGAGGAGGATGGGGGGAGGAAGGGAAAAACAAAAGAAAGGAGAAGAAGGCTCGGCGCCTGTGGCTCACTGGGCTAAGGCACCAGCCACATACACCTGAGCTAGCGGGTTCGAATCCAGCCCGGGCCCACCAAACAACAATGATGCCTGCAACCAAAAAATGGCCAGGCGTTGTGGCGGGCGCCTGTAGTCCCACCTACTTGGGAGGCGGAGGCAGGAGACTCGCTTGAGCCCAGGAATTGGAGGTTGCTGTGAGCTGTGATGCCACCTCACTCTATCCAGGGTGACAGCTTGAGGCTCTTTCTCAAAAAAAAAAAAAGAAAGAAAGAAGAAAAGAAAGGAAAAGAAAAAAATATAGTACTGCAAAAAGCATAGGCTTTAGATTCAAGGACGAGCTGTCATTGCCTGGCCAGGAAGTTGCCATAGCAACTTTCCCAGGCCTTAATTTCCTTCAGTGTACAATCATTGGAATCAGTAGCTCTGAATTTTTGTAGATTATTAA
>CAUYRH010170031.1:0-11027 GCA_963574655.1 Perodicticus potto | reverse complement strand
TGCCTAGGTCAATTTCTTGTGAATTTCCTAGGCCTCAATTCCATGAATGGACTGTATCCATTCACTGATACACTCATTCACCTTGCCCCGGCGGAAGGGACTGTATTCATTCGTTTCCTGGCCAAGGAACCCATACACCTATATATACCCTAAGGCTAGAGGCCTAGAGGAGGAGACAGGAAAGACTGGGAGAGGAACGGAGAGAGCTTCTCTCTCCCCACTTGAATTCTCTCCCTCTACCAGGAGCTTTAGTGTTTTCTGTATTCTTTTCTGTAAATCAATTCTGTCTTACCATTGAGGGGTGGGGGTGGGGGGGAAATAATGTAATGAAGAATAATAAAATACATGTATTAAAAAAAAATAAGGGATCAGAGAATCTACATATGGACAAAGAAGTATGGAAAGGAATAAATATTTCAACAAAGTCACATAAATACACATTTAGAGCATTGTGACTCTTAAAATGTAATTTTCATTTAAATGTATGATTAAATACAAACCAGTGTTCTCTCATTATGCATATTCTTTATATACAAAGATATAGTGACATTGTGTAAAAAATACACAAATATTTCAAGGCTAAAATGGAGTCATTTATTTTAAGTAAAAAAGATCAGGAGCCATAGCTAAAGAAGACGAGATAGTTTTTGAAAAATATGCAAAAAAATTCCATTACCAGACTTTGGGGGAAGGGTGTATGGGACAAAATCAAGAGAAAATCAAGAAGTAGAGCTGTTAACATAACAGATTATAGAAGAAGAGGTGAACAGTAGACCAAAAGTGAAAAGGTCTCACATTGCTCCTCATTTTCCCAATTGGTTGAACAGGTACAATTATTATGTCAATGACAATGATGAGGCTCCATTTGAATACTGAATTTGACATGTCTGTGGGAAATCCAATAACTTTATTTGTCTCTACCTACTATGTATGTGCCCCTACACACACACACACATACACACACACGCGTGCGCGCTTCAAAATAACAATACCAATGTTACTGATATTAACACCACCACTGAATATAATTCAAAACTACTTGTTTTCTTTTGGTTCTAAAGTTATATATCCCATCAGGGATGCACACGTAAAATACGATGTGTTAAAATTATTTGAAATATTTTTCTCAGACAACCATGCCACCAACACCATAATAGTTTAGACTCAACTGTTTCAAAGTCCATTTTTTGTCTTTAGAAACTGCATTTTCTTTTTTTTAATGATGTAAAACACTACATGATTCCAAACTCTAAAGTATAAAAGAAGTACACATCCTGAAAGATGTACTACCTTCCATCATCTCTCACTTTCCTGCTGGCAGGCTACTTTTATTAAGTTGGTTTATTCTTCCACTGCTACCTTCCCTCCACTCTTTGAACAGAAGCAAACTGTGGACACTGCTCTTTGCTTATATTGTTGAAATAACTTTAAAGCTTTATACAGACATCATTTATTTCCAAAGCTGCACCGTACTCCATGGTATAACTAAGCATGCTGCGATACCTCTAATCACCCAATCATCTATAACTGATGGATTTTTAGCAGCATTTTGCTAAAATGACTTTTATATTTTCATTTTCATCTATCCCTTTCCTGAATCAACTGACTGTTTATAATCAACAGATTGTTTTACAAACCCCTATGGATTTTAGTTTGTACCCAGGACTAAACTTTCCTAATTTAGGCTTGAATGCACGCAAAGTTATTAACAGCATAGGTGCTGATGACAGACTTAAGTTTACATCACAGCTTTAATGTTTACTAGCTGTGTGACCTTGAACAGATTATTTACCACTTTAAGATTTAATTTTTCATCTGTGAAAAGCAGTACTATTATCATATGTTTATGTCAAGATTAAAAGAACCCTATGTCATATGCTTTAAAATGTGTAATATTCAACAAATACTTATTAGCTGTTATTATAAATTATACCTTAAAAATATTTGTATCACCATAATCCTTATCACAGTGAATGAAAGAAACTTAGCTTAATAATGCTTGATAAAACCATGACAGAAAAGAGAATTTCAAAACTCAAATGGAACGTATATATACTGACAAATTTCAGATTAAAGAAATGTTAACAATTTAAATTTCAGTAATTTTAGAATACAATTGTATTCATCTGAATAACTTGTTCCGAGTCACAGAATATAATAAAGTCTATTTTTGCTCTAAACCCTTTGTGCCTAAAGTAGACATATTGGTCTCTCTAACTTTCATAACATTGCAATTTTATGCTTCAAAGAACAAAGAAGTTACCTGTAGAAATTAATCTAACAGTGACATTTTGTCAAAAATATATTTAAAATGTTATATGGCATACTATAATAAGAAACAGGTCAGAGAGATATTAAAAAAAATAATGAGCTAATATTAAAGACTATTATTATAACTATACTAGAATTGAGAACAGGAAAATGCCAAAAATTTTCAGAGTTCTGCCAGCCTTCAAATATAGGCATTGTCCAAAAATATTCCTTAACATAAAAATATACATTTTATTCATAATAACTAGTATATTACTACTATTTAACATCCATTTATTAAATGGCATCTAGTTTCTATGATTTCAAGTCAAACATACATGTTCAGTAATATTTATACAAAAATACTATTTTAAACACATTATTGGATTCCCCATTTTTAGCTCAAGGATTTGTATCCTATTAATAACCTACTTCTGGCATACTTAGAGAGAAATTGCCTTCATCTGTAACTTGTATTAAATATTACAAATATCTGACTATATTTGGAAGGTGACTAATCTGTGCTGAATCATTCAACCAAAAATCATTACAAATCATTATTTAAATAATTGAGGGAGATACAATGACATCACTTTTTTATATTTGCTAGTAAAATTATAAAGGTAGTGTTATATAGTAGGTTAGTTTGGAATTTTCAATGCTAAAAAAGTTTTAAAGGATTGTGTTATTCTAAAAAAGCAAAAAAGAATAAAATACAACTAATTTTAAAGAGCTAGGTGAGATATATAGTTCTTGATAATGATATATTATTATTTAATAAGCCATCTGCTTACTTTTAAAAGTAAATTTTATTATCATATTATTTATTTTATATAAGCATTTAAGCAGAAGAAATGGTTAAAGAATAAGGTAGAACAACTTGGTCTGTTTTGTTTTTCTGCAGCCAAAGATTTTGGCAACTAAATAAACTAGTTGGCCTACCAATGTATTAGCCTATTTTCCCCAAAAGGGAGACTATACAGGGTGGCCATAAAGTTCATGTACAATTTGAATTATATTAAAGTGAGCAATTATAAGTGGGCAATTTAAATTGTACATGAACTTTATGGCCACCATGTATAATAAAACAGCTACATAATTAAAGTAGGAGCTCTGTAATTTGAACACCCAAGGGACTGTAAAAAACTGGTTAACATATGGAGGTAGTCAACATAAGGAACTAGGCCTAGGCTTGGCACCTGTGGCTCAACCGGCTAAGGCGCCAGCCACGTACACCTGAGCTGGCGGGTTCGAATCCAGCCTGGGCCCGCCAAACAACAATGACGGCTGCAACCAAAAAATGGCTGGGCGTTGTAGCGGGCGCCTGTAGTCCCAGCTACTTGGGAGGCGGAGGCAAGAGATTTGCTTGAGCCCAGGAATTGGAGGTTGCTGTGAGCTGTGATGCCACGTCACTCTACCCAGGGTGACAGCTTGAGGCTCTGTCTCAAAAAAAAAAAACAAAAAAGGAAGTAGGCCTAATGTACTGATATGTACATGTGGTGTATGTCTGGTCTATGAAAATTAGGTCAACTTAAGGAGGTGATCAATATAGGGAGGTGGTCAACTATGGAGACTCTACTATATATTATACACACATAATTAAGTGAAAATAGACACCTCATTACAGCATAATATGCATTATAAGTGCATTATAAGTACAGCATAATGTGCATTATAATGTGCATTATAAGTACAGCATTATAAATGCTTCATATATATATATATATGTACATATATATATTTATAAACATTCAAGTAATCCTCACATCTACCCTAGAAAGCAGGGAAAGTTATCATTCCCATTTTAAAGATAGAAAGTGAAGAACAAAGAGTAAATTGCCTATTTCACAGAGCTTGGAATTAGCAGAGCCAATATTCTAATCCTGGCATTCTCACTTCAGTATACATATAGACTATATTCCCTCTAATTATTTTGTGAGAATATAATTAAACAGGAGCAGTAAGAAGAAACTAAACATTTTCCTTAGGACAGCCTAAAAACTTGCCCTGTTTTTGAAGGATGTTTTACAACACTCTTTCCTGAAAATTCACAAGTTGTCTTTCAATAATTACTTTAATAATATGGCAAGGACTGCCCCCCCCCAAAGTTTCAATGCAAATTTGGTCTGGGGGAGCTCTAAATGTGAGAAATACATGTAACCTCTTCTTAATCACTCAGAATATGTGGATTATAATTTAACAGAGAATTTGTTATATTACATAGTTGAAGATTAAAAATCATTTAGTATAGCTCCTTATATAATAAATGAGGGAACTGAGGCTCAGAGTGTACTCAAGAGGTATTATCAGTAGCAAAGCTGGGTAGGCAAATCAAGGTACTGGTCAAGAAGAGAATTCCAGATGGACCCTTAGTGTACTTGAGAGAAGGTATTTCTCCTAGACGTGCAATGAACGTACAGAATGCCTGCTTTTCAAATCACTATGTACGTATTCAGAGGAAATCAGAGTACATATTTACTGAACTCTGGATAATGGAGAAATTCATAGTCTAGTAAAAGAAAAAGATAAAACACACTAAAGAAATGTATAAGGCAATATCAAAATGACACGGCAATTTTCTCCCATTTCAATCACTCCCACTCTGCCTATCATGTTTTCCTTGAGTAGTCAGTAGTCAATTCCTTATTATCTCCTCCACTTTCAGAGAAGGAATTAACACCAAAGCAAAAGAGGAAGCTCCACGTCAGTTTGGTAAAGGTATGTAACACAATAAAAATTCACAGGAACACTTTAATAAACAACATGTCTAACCTTACCTGTAAGCACGGCATCTAGGAGAATACGCTGAAATGAACATGGGCGACAAGTAGCTGCTATAGACTGGCCTCAAATAACCAACGTCCCAACAAGCCACACGCACAGATTCCTATTACTCTTCCCAGCCCATTTTGGTAACAGTGGTTTATTTTCTTACCCTTTAGTAAAACAAAGGGTAAGAAAAACAAAGAAAACAAAGAAAAAGCCCTAAAGAACTCAAACTTAAAACCAAAGAGTTCTGCCATATTCACACTCTGATTTACTGTCGCTTTAAGTTTATAACATTATTTTGGTTTTAAATTCTATTATGATTCAAACATAAAACAGCAAAAATCAGAGAAAGTGCTATTCAGATCATGTCCCATTCACTGCCTTTCTGCACACAAAAGCTATTTTTAGTTTTTAAAAGTCCTTCGTGTGAGTTGAATTGCATCCTCCAAAAAGATAACGCTGAATGTGACCTGTTGCTGTGAATGTAGCCTTATTTGGGAATACTGTCTTTTCTGATGTAATCAAGGTAAGATAAAGACATTAGGGTAGACCCTTAATCCATCATTACTGGTGCTTAAAAAGAGACAGACCTGGAGACCCTGGGGGAGAACATCACACAACAAGGGAAACAAATAGTGTGATGTGTCTGTACACCAAGGAATGCAATGACTGCCTGCAATTGCCAGAAGACAAAAGAAAAGCTGGAAACAGAATCTCCCCTACAGATGTCAGAAAGAGCACAACCCTGCAAACACTTTGAGTTTTGGATGACATAATTAATATAAATATTATAAATACATTTCTATTGTTTTAAGCCACCAAGGTTGTAGTACTTTGGTCTGGCGTCTCTAGGAAATTAATATGGGCCTTAAAGATCTCCTCAAGCTAATTCCTTTTCTCATCGATTTGTAATTTACCACATCAGTTATGCGGCAGTGATGCCTCCAATTTACAGACACTAAAGTTGTTTTAAATGACACCATCATCCATCCCCACCCCCAGACACTGCTAACTGTACTTTCCAAGCTAGGCCTGTAAGGCCTTAGTCTTGCTCACTTCTCTGCAGTATTTAACAGTATATTAGCCTGATTCACTCTAGTAGGATTGCAAGAATTAGCAAATAAAAATATAATCATGCACTGCTTAACAACAGGGCTATCATCTAAGGAATGCACAGCTAGATAAATGATTTCATCCTTGTGCAAACATCATATAGTAGACTTTATGGTACAGCCTATGGCTCTTAGGCTGCCAACCTACACAGCGTGTTACTGTATTGAATGTAGCAGGTGAGTATAACACAATAGTAGGTATTGATGTATCTAAACATAAAAAAGTCACAGTAAAAATATATATTATAATCTTTACATATATTTATATATCATATATAGGGTCCATAGTTGACTGAGCTATTATAAAACACATGACTGTAGTATGTTTGATCTGGCAACCCTAGCCCTACTACACTTTTAATACTCAGCCTCCATCTCAATTCCTTCCTAAAAAAAAAACAAAAAGAAAGAAAATGTGCTCTGCAAAATGACGTGTTAGACAACTACTTCTATACTTTCTTAGCAATATAAGCAAACAGTTAGCGATGATTCCCAGCAGCAAGTGTTCATGAAAATCACTTCTTTTTGTAAAAATGAAATGATAATGTCCTATGTTCTCCCTCAATTTTCAAAAAGTTCACCAGGTGATTTTGATATGCTTCTGACCCAAAACTTCTATTGACAAAATACTGAATACTAAGTGGTTGTTTACTTGTCTCCTCCTCCCAAAAGACTTAATTATTTAAGAACAGAAACTGGTTTTCCTATTACCTATGCTAACCAGACAAAAGCATTGAATACCAATAGCAAGGGTTGACAAACTATGCCCATGGCAAAAAATCCAACTTAATGCATGATTTTGTAAATAAAGTATCAGAACACAGCCATGCGCATTCATTTGTATATCACCTAGAACTGCATCCATACTACAACAGTACGCTTCCACAGTTGAGATAAAGACGGATGGCCCACGATATCTAAAATATATCCTATCTTATCTCTTATAGAAAAAGTTAGCTGCCCTGTGATCTGTAAGGTGAATGACTGAAAAATCAGCAAATGATACAGAATGCAACCAATTTAAAAGTCAAATGCAATTACATGGATATCTAGAGTTTTATACATATGATAGTATCTCTGAAGTACAGCACATTATAAGCTTAGACTGATGTTACTCTTATGAAATGTACATCTATTGTATTGATTAATATGAAATAAGACTTCACCATCTGCACAAACTTTTACCCACTTAGTCCCCAACTATACTTTGTTCTGTTGCTATAATTATTGTGATTAAATACAATTCTTATATTGAACTTCCTTAGGCAAACAATGTTTCATTTCACTGATAGGTAGTCAAATCATTTGTAGTATCTAAGGCAATACCCTGGCTTTTATACCAGAAATACTATTTTATTATGACAGTAATGCCTCACCTCACCAGAGTTCAGCTTTCTTATCTAACTTGGAACATAGGTGAGGAAACTAGAAACTAAAAAAGGGATACTTTTAACAATTCCTCTCAAATGCATAAAAAATCTTATGCATGCCTTACCTATATACACACATTTACACAGTAAAGATATATTTTAATGTGAAGTTTGGGGTTTTTGTTTTTCTTTCTGAGACAGAGCCTCACTCTGTTGCCCAGACTGAAGTGCAGTGGCATCAACATAGGTCACAGCAACTTTAAACTCCTGGGCTCAAGCAATCCTTCCACCTCAGCCTCCTGAGAAGCTAGCACTACAGATGTGTACCACCACGGCTGGGTTTTTTAAAATTTTTTATAGAATCTTACTATGTTGCCAACTCCTGGTCTCAAGCAATCCTCCCGCCTCAGCCTCCCAAATGCTAGAATTATAGGCATGAGCTACCACACCCAGCTACATTTATACTTATGTGTAAATATGTGTATTTAATTAATACTACTTATAATTCTAATGTAGAGATATAATATACAACTTAGAACCTGTTTGTTTGTTTGCTTTTTTAAAGAGAAAGCATCAAATACTGTTGCTCAGACTAGAGCGCAGGCTAATCATAGCTCACAGCAGCATAGAACTCTTCGGCTCAAACAATCATCCCACCTCAGCCTCCTGAGTAGCTGGCACTGTGAACAGTTTAGTTCTTAAATATACATGATCTCAACAACTTTGTACTCTAACTTTGACAGCCAACTCAAAACTAACAAATTTTAGATGAAAATTTTGTCCCAAAAGCAGACTTACTAAACGAAGGGGTGAGAAGTACTACATGTCATCATATATATTATAAATGTCACTGAACAATTTATAAAAGAACCTTTGCTGCAAACAGTAAGGTCTTAAGACAGGAAACATCCCAATTACCTAACTAAATGAAGGGGTAAGTAGTATTATATATCACCATATATATTATAAATGTCACTGGACAATTTATAAAAGAATCCTTGCTGCACACAGTAAGGTCTTAAGATAGGAAACATCCCAATCACCTCAGACCTTGTTATAAATCCCAAATTGCTTTTTAATAAAATGTCCAGATGATCTGTATGCACTTTCAAAATTGAGATCTCTGGTCCAGTGGCATTAAACCAATTGACTACTACTGAAAGAAAATACCCTGTCCACAATTATGTCAAAGATAACCATACCTTGAGCACTTGAACTTGACCTTCTGTAGTAATTTCCTTTAATAGCTCACAAAAGGACTGACATAGACCCACTGCATATGTCTGAAATTCAATCAAAAGTCAATATATGCATAAGAATGTATCCATAATATTGAAAAGGCATAAAATTCATTTGAGACTCATTTTAATCTATTTAAGAATTACATACTAAAGGTATTAACATATAAATATCAATTAATTAGAACTCTTAGAAAAATTAAGGAAAAAAAGAATCTATACCTAATGTAGAATTTATTGATATACTGATTTTTATATTTACTTATACAGCATATTCTATTAAATAATAATAGAACTGCAGGCATCACATCTACCCTGCAGTAAGAAATATTCACAGTTAATGTTCCATTCCCCAACCCCCTAAAAATAAGAGACATACTTAAACTTTGAAAAGGCATCTCCTCATTTCAAATGAGAAATAACCAAGTAACTACATACTTTCTTATAATGCATAAACTACTGCAACATACCTGCAAAAATTCTGTTGATGATAAAAAGATATAACCATTGATAATCTTAAAGCAGGTTCTGAGATTTTCTGAACTTAGTTCTGCCAAAACAATAAATTTAAAAAAGAGCAAAAATTAATTTAAATAAAGTGATTCACTTTTATTTAAAACTGAGTTATACGCCTTTCTTTACAAATCTTTTCAGAGTGCTATTCAGACTACTAATATCTATATAGATACGTATCTAAAAACTCACATCAATTCATAATTTGTCACTAGTTGAAACAATCAGGAAAAGTAAACTATCATTTAGTTTTCACCCATGGAAACAATTCAGGAAAAAACCAAGCTCTGCCCATTTTCTCCTTTCCAAAAAAAGCTAGAAAACCATTTGACCCAATCTTTCAATTCAAACTAAATTTTTAGTGTAAGCATGGCAAACATACAACAGAATCATTTTACCATGATATTTTCACATCTGCTTAAATGGGTTCACACAATGAGATTTATTGTTCTTGCACTGGCACTAAATACACTATCTTACTTATGAACAATTTTCTAATTAAACTCTCCCAAATTACATTGTATTTATATATTCTTAAATCTTTGGCTTTTTTCTTCAATTCTCCTCCCCTACAAAAACCTACACTCAAAAAAATGTTCTTAAACTTGTAATTACCAGAATGACATAGAAAACGTATATTGTTCTTAGCTATTCCTTTTCAAGTGCAAAATAGAAACTATTATTCATGTTGAATATCATCAAATGTTGATGGGTGCTTTTATATATCTTAAAACAGAAAATAGTATAACACAACAGACTAGAGACTATATATATATAAAAACACAACAGAATAGAGACTATATATATATAAAATCCTGACCCCACAGTATCATCTATGCCTAAGACTTGCCATTCTTTGTTGCAAATATTCCAGAAATTCTATTCATACAATAAATGGGCTTTTTTTTTTTCTAGCCAAATCTTAGCCTAGGCTATCTGGATGCTGTTTTAACTCGTAAGTAAGGAGGAAAGCAAGAAGACACTCTATTCAGATTTGAATTTTAAATTTTCAGAAAAGAATGCAATCCTACCCCTAGCACAACATGTCTTAGACATTAGTTCCTATACACTTCAAGATTTGATAGACTAGTTTAAAAAACAAAAATGAGGATGGCAGGGGATAGGGAATGATGAGCTTGCTACCATGCTTCTAAAAGACATTTTTAAAAACTAAAAGTGTCATCTAATTATTTTTACAACAAAAGACAAAAATCTCAAGATAAAAGAGGCTTCTTAAGTAGATAACTTTATCTTTATGAGAAAGGACTGACAGCTCACTCAAAGAATTTATAAGCTGCAATGCGGATGACTTGCTGTTCTCTCATGCCTCCCTAATCATGCCTGAAAGTCCTGCTCCCCTTTTGGGGAGGGACATACTAACTAAAACAGAAACTTTTCTCTCCTGGAGATCTAGTCATGATCAAAATTCTCCCCTCTAATTCACCTTCCCTAACGCCAACTTGGGAAGTCCCCTTTCCTGTTAGCTTGTCTTCTTCTACAGCTGTTAAAGTTATAGGAGTCAATTCCTGCATACATCATTCACGAGTAAAATCCTGGAACCCTCCAACTTCTACGAAGGCAGACAATGAAGACAGCCAACCACAGAGCACCTACACTTGTGAGCCAAAAGAAAGTTTGAAGTTATCATTAAGGAAACAGCAAGAAAAATCCTAATATGGTTTTCTTTTAGCATCACTGAATAAGTGCTTCTGACCTCACGCTGTTCTACCTTTGCCTATTACTGATTATACTAATCAGATTTATGTTTTCCAGAA